>VZRZ01000595.1:296515-387902 GCA_013398175.1 Climacteris rufus
AAAAAAACAAAACTCAAGAATTATGCAAGATCTGGGTGAACTTGGACCTTGTTTGGTACGTTTTGGAAGGGAACAAGGGAAAAAGGAAATCTTACGGAAACATCAAGCAAGTGGTCAGTGTTTGCAAAAAGGTTGAACCAGATGACCCTCTGTGATCCATTCCAACCTTACCCATTCTGTGATTCTGTGTTAAGGGTTAGGGATTATATGATAACAGCAACTGCTTATAGCAGGACAGAATGAGGACAGTCTGTCACTGGACACAGCAAGAAAGGGCAGTGACAAGAATGGTTTCTGGATGACAAAGACAGGAGGCTGTGAACACCAAAACTGTTCTTCTGCTGGGAAGATATGTCCATAAAGAAACTGGAGAAGAGCTAGGAAAAAAAAAAAAAAAGAAGGGTGACATAGATACACGGCTGTAAAAAAAGCGGCATATGGATCATTTTAGTAAACCAGATGCTTGCGTTAACTTATGCAGAGGATACTAATTTGCCAGAGAATACAACACGCTTGCTAGGATGGCTACAATGCAAAGAATGGCTTTCAGAACCAAAACACGCCGTTGACTAGTCTCTGTGCAAGATTGTTTTATTTTGTAATTAATATTGGTTACAATTTTTTCTTTCCTTTCAGGGAGCTGAAGTGTTTGTTGCTTTCCCCCTTCCCTGCCCTGCCGCAGTTTTAACTCCTAATTTATTCTCCAAATTAATATTTCTTTCTTTGAGCTATTTACTATTCAGGTATTCTAGTAAACACTCACTGGTAATATTGTGAGTGAATTAAATAGTGCTTTTTTTTCTTTTTGTGTTTACTCTCCATGGCAACTTTTTTTTCTGAAGTGACTTTATAAGGTTTTTCTTCTGGCAAGCCTGGTTCAGATATTACCAGTAGTCATGGTCTCACTCTGGTGTTCCCAGGCCTGGGAAATCATACCTTTCCATTCTTTCAAGGGTCTTCTCATTTCTTCTCATCAGCCAGCTGATGAGTCAAACATGGAACTTGAATTCTGTTACAGTACTTTCCTGTCTTGGATGGATATTACATCCTGTAACAAACCCAAGTGCTCTGTTTTCTTTAACTGTCTGAAAAAATCAGATGTATTGCTGTATCCTAAGAAAATATGCAGCAGTTTTCATAAGAAAGATACTGGAAATATAAAATAAATGTCAGCCCACCTGATTGCATTCCTGAAGCATATTGGCAAAAACTTTATTCAAAATGTTTGTATGCTGCCAAAATTCCTCTTTCATTGGGATCTAGCATGCAGAAAGAGGAATGAAAAATG
Organism: Climacteris rufus; assembly: GCA_013398175.1. Lineage (NCBI taxonomy): Eukaryota > Metazoa > Chordata > Aves > Passeriformes > Climacteridae > Climacteris > Climacteris rufus. The sequence goes on from VZRZ01000595.1 coordinate 297,804, forward strand.
TCTTCCAGTTAAGGTCTCTTCTACTGTTACGATTTCCTAGCTTGCAACTTTCTGCTTTGCCTAAGGAACAACAACTTCCATATTTCATAGCTCACTGCATTTTAACACCAAAGTTGATAGCACTCCTTTACCAAAGGTAACAAAAACAAAAACAAAACCAACCAACCAACCAAAAAGCCTAAAGAAAAGAAAGAAAAGATTGAGAAGGGGACTGTTGTCAACGAGAGATGCAACAAATCTCCTGTTACACCTTTGAGTGATGCAAGGCAGAGTGCAGTGTGTGCTGATGGGTGGTAGAAGGCAACGTGTATTCATTGGAGTGTATGTGTGTAGTTAAAATTAGAATAAAAATCAAGCATATGTGCATCTGAATGCTTATGTGTGTGTGGCTGACTGTTCTCCCTAAACTCTATTTTTGAAAACACATTGTACTTCTAAATGTTTTTTAGGCCTGAAGTGAACTTAGAGAAATACACAGGTTGCCTCAAAGACATTGAAATTTCAAGGACACCTTATAATATATTGAGTAGCCCTGACTTTGTTGGTCTAACCAAAGGATGCACACTAGAGGTTAGTCTGATTTCTATGCATTTTGGCCTTAATGTCTATAAATGTTTTCTGGTTTCTTATTTTATGGCGTAATAGATTACTTGTATAAGGTGGTACATTCCTTAGATAACCTTAAAATCCAAACAGTTACATTTAAGAGAAAAGAAGATGGGTAACTGATCAGCAAGTAGGTCAGTTTTCCAGATCCTTACTTCTTGGACAGTATCCCTGATCACTTGCTGTGTTTATCCTTTGTACCTTTGGTCTTCATCAGAGCAAGAACTACACAACAGTAGGACTCTCAGGCAGGATATTAGACTATATCTCTTATGAGATCCATATTTTAAGATTTCAAGTTTGTGGTAAAGCTAAACTGTAAACAAGCAGATTGCTCCACTGCTTTTAAGTCTAACAGATTTGGTTTCAGCAAAAATTTGATGGAGAGGTTCATGTTTGTTTTGATTTATTGTAGATTCTTTCTGGAAGAGGAAAGAAGGATAGTTGTGTTAATTTTCTTCCATTGCTATAAATCTTAGAAAGTACTGTGCTTTTCACATTATGTTGTAACACTTGAGGTTTCAGAGTATGAAATCTAATTGGATTAACCCTTTTGTTAGGGAAATAAAATATTCTAATTGTGTAAAACAAGATACGTAGGAAAATACAAAAGAAGGGAAGCAAAAGTAAGATAAATACTGGATATGTGCTCAAATATTTAGATATCCTCAGATTTCATAGAAAGGCAAGCACCATCAGCAATGATTTTATCTGACATAATCTTTTATCTCTAGACCTGAAAACAGTTCTACTGTACTGAAAAAAATGGTTCACTACTTTAGAAAAAGTCAGTTTCTATAAACTGGTCTTCCACGTCTGGAAGAATATTTGAATTGGCAGCAATGACAGAAAATCTTTGGGAGTATGCACTGATTTATTATTTGATGGTGTATTCTACTCTTTAAATTGTGTTAATAGCTACCAGTGTCCAAAGAGTTGGGCCATGTGCAACAAGTGCTTCATTTATGAGTCTGACTAACCAAGAAAGCAGTGGTTCTTAGTGAAGCAATAATGTTGGGTTAATGAAAAGTATTTTCTTAGGAGATTTGACAAATAGGATCTAGCTTGTATTCATGTTCGTTGTTGTTACCTATTGTATAGATTTAAAAGCAAAATCCAATTGTATTAACTCAATGGAAAACATTCATATGAATGAGTTGAGCAGTTATTTTTAATCCAAGAGGATATATCACCCTTGAGCAGTCATTTTTAATCCAAGAGGATATATCAACATAAAACTGGCACTTTGCCTTCCTGTAAGACAGGATTCCACAAATACACTCAAGATGCCAGATGTAAACAGGTAAATTAGTTTTTGCAAAACACTTTAAGGAGTAAATTGCTAAGTGTTTATTATTACTTTCCATCTTTTCACACTGGTTGTATTTACATAGTGTATTATTTTAGTTAAGAAATCTTCCTGTGTGTTCATACTCTTGCTTTTAATTCTACTAATGCACACTCCTGTCCTCTCCTTCCTACAGAACATTCATACAGTCAGCTTCTCCAAGCCAGGTTTTGTGGAACTGCAGCCTGTCTCCTTTGATGTGGGCACAGAAATCAATCTCTCCTTCAGCACCAAGAATGAGTCTGGGATCATCTTGTTTGGCACAAGTGGCACAATTATCCCCCCCAGGAGAAAGCGCAGGCACTCTGCAAGGAAAGCTGCCCCTCTGAGGAGAAAGCGCAGACAGACAGGACAGGTAATGAGTAACCTGGCAAAAGACAAAGAAAACCCACAATTGTATTGAACTTCCACAGTTTGTTTCAAGACACTGTGAGATGTCTATGCTTAAGTTAAAATTCAGTTATAGAGAATAAATTACCTCTAATGATATCCTTTATCTGATGAAGACTCTAATAGAAGCTCAGAATTGTTTTTTGCCTTGGAGAAGCTGTTTCTCTTACAGATTTACAGTAAGGCATCCACTGCTTGTTGCTAAGTAGCAGATTTTATTTTTTTATCATATTTCGTGTTGGTTTTTTGAACCAAACCTAAATATTAGAAAATACTGTTCTGCACTCATTCTGAGGACTACTTGTGCACTATTAATGCTTTGAAACCCTCTTATTTCTGTTCATAGGGACATAAATGAGAATAATTCTAATTTTCCTAAGACCAAAAGAGAAAAAAAAAAGCTGCTGAAAGCAGTGTAAGATAAGCCTCTTGTTAGGGATCATTGCTGTGGAATTTAAGACTTGAGTGCTTTGGCCTCTCCTTCTCTCCCATAAAATACAAATGTTCTGTATAAGTCCACTGTGTCTAAGTGTCGGACTGGTGATTGTTGTTAGATATTATTAAAGTCTTGATTAAATCTTGATTAAAATCCTCACAGACAGACACACCACAACAGTGATAAACAGAATGTGTTGATGCATTCTTTGTTCAGGACTTCTGGGAAATTACTTCATTATTCTCCTTTCTGCCTATTTTGGAAGAGAGATCTCAGTGACCTGGAGTAACACACTTCAGGGACAGCACACTGTAATGGCTCACCTGCATGACATTAACTTCAGGGTAGGGGCTCTTTTATCACTTCCCAGCTCTTCAGGTCACAGAAGTGAATATGACCACTTATTGCTATAGTAACTGGAGTTTAGATCCTGAAATCTATGATATTTGATATCACTATGATATTGGTGCTGGAGTAACTACTGGCATGATTTGCCAGCCCTCCAAACGCAGAACTCAAGCTGAGATCAATGCACTTCAGGGCTTGAAGAGTTTAAGAGCAGGTCTTGTAACAACAAAAATCAGAAGAATTGTAGGTGAGAAGTCTCCATCCTCTCCTGAAAATAGACAGAGTTAAATCTTTTGTTGACATTTTCCAGCATGACCTCTTGTTACCCATTCCTCATTACAAATATGTAACAGTCTGAGTATAGCAGCAGCAGCAGAACTGAAACAGCAATGTCTTGTCTACGGTGAGCAAATAAAAAGCTGGTGTAAGACAAAACATACACACCAATATAAAACTAAGTGAAATAATCTCTTTACAAGTGTAACTTACCTTTTCCTACTGACATATACTTTTCAGGCCTACTATGCTGTGTTCCTGAACAGGGGGCGGCTGGAAGTGCACATCTCCACCGGGATACGGGATCCCTATAGAATCACCATCAGGCCAGAAGCTGGCGAGTTCCACGACGGCAGAGCACACTCCATCCGGATAGAACGAGCTCAAGGGTAAGGAACCTAGATGTGCTACAGACCACACAGCACAGCTGATTCAACTAAGCAAATGTATTGATGGCTTCGGCAACCCACATAAATCCTTCTTCCAAGACAAAAAAATATTAGTGTAATTCCATCATTATCCAAAAATCCTCAGAAATAAGTTTCTGATAGTGGTTATTGTTCTTAAGAGTTGGTTTTACATGTTTTCCTTGCAGCTCACCATTTGTCTGAATTGGCATCTTTAATCTCCTGATTCTTGGAAAATATATTTTATTTTAAAATCTGTGGATGAGAAATTCTGCTGCAGTGCAGAAAATAACCTTTTCAGGACATGTGGAAAAACATAATTTTCAAAGGGTATAAACAGCTATGGCTCAGCAGCCTGCAGCCTTTCTGAGAAGCCATATGGGAGTGTATACATGGGGCTACAGTGGTGCCCAGCTAAATATGGTAAAACAGTGAAAACACACAGTCCCACTTTTCTTGTTGGAAAAGCCACCTTTGCAGACCATCTTATTTTACACTGAATTTCACTTGAATTCCTTTGCCCTTTCTCAGACATTGTAGAAATTTCTTATTACACTTCACCATTCAGGAAATTATTAGAAACAGCACTATTGTAGTATGCAGGACTCAGGCAGCATTATTTATGGCCTGGAATAGCCCTTGTTCCAAGCAGGGTTTATTATGGACATTGCAACATACAAGTGTGTACATCCTGTACCGACATTCATTGGATTAGTGCACTATGCACAATGTTCCATGTTTTTTAAAAGAAATCAGACAAAAGATGTGACATTCAGCATGTTACAAAATGCACTTATCCACTTCACCCTCTTACCCCCATGACACTGCAGCCTTCTTGACCAACCATTCCCACCTGTGTGGTCCTGAGGTACCCTTCTGTCCTCTCTGTAATTTGCTTTCCTTTCTGTATAATTTTCTGACTGAATTTCTAGTGTATTGTTAAAAACTCTCTTGTAAAAAATGCTTTCAGTCAATAAGTCTCCTCTACTTCAGTGACTAGATCAAAGTCAAACCATTAATTCTTTGGAAGAAAAAGTTATTTTGAAAATGGATGACTGCATTTTGTGATACATTTTGTGCCACTGTGACCTAACACAAATATACAGATGATAATAAAAAGCTCTAAACAACAAAGTCAGTCCTTTTATGCACTGCTATAATGAGTACAGTAGCTTGACTTTGTGAAGGTACACGTGAGAGTACGTCAAGGTACAATTGCTGTACAATGCCATCCAGTGATGATGCTTGTTCACGTGAGTCCTCTGTGTTTTCAAAGTAGCTTTGTTACAAAAAAATTGTCTGAACTCTGAAGTTTCTGTAACCTGAAATGGATGTGAAAGGACAAAAGTTAAGATTAACCCTTCCTCTGCTCATCACGAACTCAAGCTTTACTTTTTCAAATGTGAGCAGCACCCTGTGAAAACTCTTCAGAGACATAATTATCCACATAATTAGGAAATATTTGCTTCATCTTCCAAGGTAATTATACTATATTGTTGAAGATTAATGTAAATCATTGCATGTTTCTGTTTGGACCAAAAATGTTTACCATGGTTAACCATGGCTAACATCCAGCAGAACAAAGGATAACTCAAGTCTTGACAGTCTGATTTCCCTACACATCCTCTGAAGGCAGTGAAGAGAAGTGTCCTCTCTGGGACACTTCATGGAACCTAAATTGATCTTTTGCTCTGAACTGCCTCCAGAGAAATCTCTCTCCTCCTGTTTCCACTGCTGAAGGGTCTGGGAGATATCAAAGAGATTGTCCTGAAAGACAAGTCTTTTAATACCCACTTTCTTTAACCTTTTGAAAAATTAATAGCTTTCTTACTGTGCCACTTTCTAGACCAAATTAATCCATCCAAAACTATGAGGAAACTGGATAATTTGCACAATATGTAATGTTATGTAATTCAGCTTCTTAAATCACTATCCAGTTCTGTCTAGAATGTGTTTCAATAAGAAAACCAAGCATTTTATATGTGAAAAGAGGCCTCCTTTCAATAAACATTTTCAATATTCAGTTGCTAACACTTATAATTATAGTTAAGGAAGAATATTGGACTTCAGTATAATTTTGCAGTTGACAAAAGGGAGGGTTTCTGCCAGAAACTTGTTGGTCAGGCAGTGGTGCTGTGTTTCAGAGGCTTCTGTCTTCCTCTCTTCAACCTTAACAGCATCTTCCATGGGACTGCTTTGTCTTTTGCATGTGCCATCTTAAATACCCATGGGAATGAATTATTGCACCTGTATGAGTCCGTGGTGAACAGTGATTTTCCTACTCGCCATCTCCCCCAGAAAAAGCTACCAGATCTTTAAAAAGTGTACCATATGTCTCTGCAGTTGATCCTGCAATCAGAGCAGTCAGCAGCAGTGGTTGTGCCCCAGCAAGAAGTTAATAGGGAGATAGGGAGTCCAAACAAGATGTGACCCCCGTGCTGTTCCCATCCTGCTGAGTGCTAGATGATTATGTCTACCATCACAGTACAGCCAGCTTGGCCCTGACTGTATCAGTGTTACCACACCACAAACTACTTCTTTCTATGCAACCACAGTCTGATATTATCATCCTTCCACAGCACAATTTTGCCAGGTTTTGTCAGACAACTACCAAGGAAGCATAGCAAAAGCTGAAAACCCTCTAGTGGTTAATATGCATTTGAGCTGCCAACTACACAATTTGGGTTGCTGTTGTTACAGCTGGTGTAGGAATAAATGGGGCCTGCAAAGGGGTGGTTTCAATACAAGCAACAACCAGAATAAAATATATATTTGTTTGCTTTCAAATCCTTTTCACAGGGTGTTCTCTGTTCAAGTCGATGAAGACAAAGTCCAGACTCAGAGGTTGCCATCAGACCAGCCCATTTCTGTTAAGAAACTCTTTGTGGGGGGTACTTCTTCACAGTTTCAGACCGCACCTGTCAGAAACATACCACCATTTGAGGGGTGCATATGGAATCTTGTCATTAATGCCACGTAAGTCTCGCTGATGTCAGCAAATGTCTGGTTATTGGGATCTGGTTATTGGTTGCCGGAAGAAAGTTCATTTTTGCAACAAATCACACTAGCAACAAATTCTAGAATATTATCTGTTTTCTTTATATGCCATTCCTTTTTTTGTCTACAATATATGCTCTATAGGCTATGCAATTAATGAACTGTTTTACAGACAAGCCAACACTGTCGATTTATCCATGAAATCACAGAAATTCAACAGTAACGCTGCAGTAAGACATGCGTCAGTGATAGGTATTTGTGGTGTGCTATAAAATTTTATTTTAAGTAAGGTTGACTTCCAAGAGAAGTCAAAATTCTGGGAACCACCATGGGAATCAACTTACCTTGTGGAAGATGCAGTAATCTGGAAGGAACATATAGGTAAAAAGAAAGGGAATGAGGAATAAAGTAAAACCTCTATAGAAAGTTCCCATCTAAATCTTTCATTCTCATATCTGAAGTACCTAAATTAGGATTTTATCACTTCCCATCTGAGCAAAGGACTTCTCTGCAATATGATTGAAACTACCTAGACAACCTTTACAATCTTGCCAAAGAGGATGCCTGTCTTTCTGCACAGACTGTAGGAAGGAAAGTCAATGGTCACTATCACCTCTACCTTAAGTGTCCTGTATCTATACCTGTACCTACCCATACAGGATGGGATGAATCCTGGCTTTATTGTCCTATGGAGTGAAATTACACTCCATATAATTTTCTTTATAAATGGGTGGTTAAGAGGCAGCAAAACTATTAACGGACATCAATTCCTTTGTGTGTTTTCAGCCCCATGGACTTTGCTCAAGCCGTATCCTTTGAAAATGCACATATTGGCCGATGTCCCACACTAGAACCAGAGGTTAGGCCACCTGAGGATGAAGATAAACCAACTCATGCAACAGTTCTGGTCCAACCTGAACCAGACACTAATGGGGAGAAAGAAGGGCCAAGAATTTCTCCTGCTTCTCCTCCTCCAACACCGTCTCTACCATCAACACTTGTAAGTATATATCACTTCAGTCTGGTAAAGTTTGAAAAGTTTCTTTTTCCAAGCAAAATTGAAAGGCTATTCATCAAAATTAATGAAGCACTTTGCCACAAAAATAGTAACAATTCAGCATGATACTTTAAAGGGAACACCTTGTTGCAGGTCAGTAAGCCTGTGGATAATGGAAAACTGTTAGATATCATTTGCTTGGATTATCACAACGGTAATTTAAAGAACGATATAGCTTTAGAATTCTCTTTGGTTCGCATGCTTCGCTGTAAACCCTTACATTTCAGATGTAAGCGAAGCAATATCTGCTTGAAGTTGGAAGGGAAATTTTCCCATGGGAAATCCATTTCATTATGGTATTTCTTGTGCTGTTCTCAGATGCACATGATAACAGCCATGTCAGTGACAGGATGAAGAAAAAGGTAAACCAGGAGGCCTATTTGATATGGCAATTCCTCCACTGCTATTTTATAACTTTAGTCAGGAGAATTACAAAACGAAAGCCCAGTCACTGCTAAATTGAGCTCAACTGTTGTTACCAGAAATAAACAGCTAGACAACGGCAAGCAGTCTTATACAACAAAATTTAAGGAAGAAACTTTTTCAGTCACAATTTTATTAGTTTTATAAGTTGATGCAACATTTTAATGTCCACAAAACATATGTTCACATATCTGACTATTAAAATGAATAATATATACACTGGAAGATAGTACTGAGAGGAAAATTATTTGCATTTTGTTAGACTTGCATACTGAAGTCTCCACATCACATGCCTGGAAATGGGAGCCTTGGGTTCAAGATAGGCAAGCTTCATCTCAGTTGTTACCATGCCCCAAGCCCCACAGTTCCAAACATCAGCCTCTCAATGTTTTCGGGCAGCGGTTTTCATTCATTCCCACAAGGTGGAGTAGTTGCAGCACAAGGGCTCCAATGCAGCTTTTCTGTTTGGAGTTGAAAGCATTTTTGCAGTACAGTAAGGCTACTATAGAAAGATAAGGAACCAGGCAACAACAAAGTTGAAAGGATTATCCGGTTTAATGCTCACTGTTGTGAAGGAATGCAGTCATAGTATCCCTTGATCAAGCCTTTTAAACAAAACAAAACAATGGAAGAAGAGCATGAAAGAGCAAGTGCACACTTTCTAAGTCGATAAACACTAACTTTTAAAATAGCTAAATTGAGAGAAATAGATCTACTCATTAATATTAGAAACTATTCCCATTGTAACTAGGTGTAACTTTTGTATATCATATATCTAGAGCAGTGATAATTTAAAACAGGAATTCACAATAAAAATCTAAATAAAACACCATTATTCCACTTTTCTCTTGGAAATAATAAAACTGTTTAGTATGCTGAAGACTTGGAACTATTTTAAATAAGGCAAGGTTTTGGATAGTTGTTACATTCATGTAAGTTCTTCAAAGTATTTTTTAGAGAAATCTTGCAACAGAGTAACTACAGCCTGGTAATGAGATAGCACTCATATGAGATAGCTCTCATATGACAGTAAATTATACAGAATCTCAGTGTAAAAGTACTGTATACGGAAAATGTATGGCAGAAAGGAGTATTTTCACATAGGAGACTTAAGTAAGGTATCTTTTAGCACCTTTCTTATCTATCTTTCTTATTTACATCCATCTGTATGTAAAAGGGGAGGGCAGCTTAATCCCAAATGAGAAAAAAAATACCCTCTACTAAAAGCAAGAGAAGATCCAGAAGTAGGACAGTTGAGAAATACCAGTCACCAGTCTGCTGCTGCTTGCTATGGATGCCAAAATGTTTCTCAGCACTGGGTAACTGCTGCTTCTGCCTCACGTTATTCCCTGCTTCTCAGGGCTCTCTTGCCACTGAAATGAAGAGCGCCAGCATTACTTCTGCATTTGACTCCATGACGGTACCTTCACCTTCTGATCCATGCATTACTGCATTGTTTTATTAACAGTATTCAGTGAACTGTGGGGACTGCTTCAGTGCTCCCTTTTTCTACTAATTGCTTTCTTGTAATTACTAATACAGCAAATGAGGATGCAGAGAATGTGTGACAGTCCACCAGTGGCCTTTTCTGTTCTTCATTTCCACTACAATACAAACTGAGCTTCTTGACCTATCAGTCAAGTCTCTGACATCTTACTAGACTGAAGTGCAGCTGAAGAGTTCAGTCTTGAGGCTCTCATGTAATATGGGAGATTATGAGGCAGCCAAAACACATTAAGACCATTACTGAAGAAAACAAATCTGAGATATTTTAATGTAGGCTAGTGATCCATGCTTAGTGCACAGTCTCCTAAGGCTGTAAAGCTGGCTGTCCTTAGATAAAATAAAAGCAGACACAGGCTTGTGAATAAAATATGGAAGTTTTTTAAACGTGCCCTACTGCTTTTTTCCCCTTTTGCTGACTTCTCCTCATCAGCCTAATGAACACTTACTATTATCAGTAGTTATTGGTAAATAATCAGTGTATGCTATAATTCCAACCATCATGGTGCGTTAGACACTCTCCCCTGCTCCTTGCCCTTCCTTACAGTCATCCTGCTAGAATGAAGAAAAACTGCAGTGTTTGCTAATGCTGGAGAGCAGCTTGTGTTAGGGCCAGACCCTTTACCAATAGATACCAGCCTAGGATTGAATTTACTGCCAAAATATGTCCTTTTACCATGTAAAATGTAAAAGTGTGACAGAGAATTGTGTATATGTATTTTTCAGTTCTTTCCAGTACCAGTTATTAGTCTCTATCTTCAAATTTTAGCAAGCACAAATATTATCGAAAGTTTTATATGCATAGTATGGTTATTAACATAGCCATTAATAGTTGTTAAACTTCTAGATAAGCCTGTAAAGCTTTAAATTATTCAAAACTTTATCCTGCATTATGGGAATATGATTTTTTTTCCTTATTGATGATCAGTGAAGGACTGGTATCACACATTCATAACCTTGCTTGGTCCTGGTGAATTTTGCCCAGTTTTTCCCTTGCATGTTGATGTGTCAGTTGTTCTTTTCATAGTGCATGGTGTTCTCCTCTGTCATATTCAAACCAGAGATGGAAAAATGTTTTAGAAGTGCTCTATACTGTTATGAAGATTTTTGTGACGTGTGAAAGCAAAAAATATAACATTACTGAAAAACTGAGAGAGGGAAAGACATTTCCACTTTGCAGCTGAAATTTCAGTGCCTAAGTCACTTACGACATTTTCAAAATGTTTCAGAGAAAGAACTCTGGCAGCAAGACAATGCACCTTGTGCTTTGCAGGTCCTTGCTGAGTCAGGGCTCAAGTAAGAGATTGTCACCAATCCAAAATGATTGCAGCCACAGTGCTTAAAAACAGAGCTTGAAGCTATCGAAGTTTGTTTCTTTCCCAGCAGTATTGTCTGATATTGTGTTGTGTTAGATCCTTTGAGTAGTTTCTTCACAATACTCTCAGTGGGAGGCAAAAGCTCGACATGAGTAGGAGCTGGTAATTACCATGGTCTTGCATTGCCCCAGGCACCCCTGTACAAGAGCTTTAGGACCAAAGATTAAAAGACCTGGTGAAATTAAAAAGATAAAATTATAGTGGACAGAAGATATTTTACCTTGCATTGTTGCTCCACTTCAAGATTAATAGAAGTGGAACGGACAGGGAGGGGTTTCTTTCTTTACAACCTTGGTAATGTGTCTACATAAGACAGCTCAGGGAGTTCAACAGTTGTTACATCTATCCATCAGTTATACCAATTCCCTTATTGTTTGTTGGGGCCTTTCAACAGCACCAGGGGAAACAACAGCACATTAAGCAAAGAATACAGTTGTAAAGCAATATAAAGAAGTAAAATGAAGGACTCATTGACAGCTGCAGGATCTGAAACTACTTTTAACTCATTATTTTTAAGGTGACTAAATTTCAAGTTGACAATAAAGCATCTCTTTAAAACTTAAATGTTGCTTCATTTCTGTAAGAGAGCATCCTGCCATGTAAAACTCAGTTATGTGAGCTGAGAATATGCTGAGCTTCTTGGAAATCACTTAAGACTCTTGTAAATGTCCACTGGTCAAAGCATGAAAGCAGCAACGTTCATATATTGCTTTTATTTGCTTTTACAGCCAGCTTAATGAGCTCTGCTTTTACACCAAGTTCCTGTCATACCAGTTTATAATTTTAGCTGGTGTGATGAGATATCAACATACTGGAAAATTGCAGGGCTAGTCTCTAAAGTAGGTACAATATTCTCATTCCTGAGCAGTTGGAGGACTCCCAAAATAAGCACAGCTGAGACAGATACAAAGTATGAAGTTTGTATGACTGCTGTATATTTTGCAGGATTCCTGTGCTGCTGACACTGAACCATCCATTTTGGAAGGTGGCAAGCAGTTTGGCCTTTCAAGAAACAGCCACATTGCAGTTGCATTTGATGACACCAAAGTAAAAAACAGGTATGTTTGTTTCAGCAATGAGTTTTGATGGAATAATGTCAAAATAAAATGCCCCTCCTAATTCTCTCAAAAGCATCTCCCAAAACTGTGGATATAATCTGAAAAAGATCACATCCCATGAATAATTAATTTCATTAAGCAAACGTAAATAAGCATCAAAGCATGAAATCTAGGCAATAAAGTGCCCACCTACGTACCTGTCACAAAAACAGTTTATGTTTGTAAAAGTTTGGGCACACACAGATCCCAGACTGATTCACAGAAAAACAAACGGGAGAGTGGAATTGAGTTCATAGATTGCTTGTTCATAAGAAAGTTTTTTTTGTTCATCAACTTGGTAATTTCTTTTAATAAGCAAAACTTTTTTCCCTTTCCTCCAACAGTTAAGATCAAGTTTGCACAGAAAACAGGAAAAATTACACTGCCACCCCAAAGTATAACAATATGCATATATAGATGTTGATATGCAAAGAAATTTCATGAACTGTTTATAAAAATGCAGCTTTTTTTCAATGGATTTGTGAAGCTAGAACTTGTTAATTGTTCATTTTTGCTCTGAAGGCACAGTCATTAACGAATGTGCCATGTCACACCATTAAGAATTTTTGCTGCTTATAGTTTACAAATCCATTAGCCTCACACTTATTTATCCATAAAAAATGTTGTACCACATATTTTCACATATGCTAATTTTAGAAAACTAGGAATGATCCTGGTCTGATCATTTTCATGCAATGATTTTTCACATTTATATTATCAACTGCACTCAGGCACTGACTTGGCAGCTCAGCTTGAGCGAGGTTAGTGATGTGTTGCCAGCACAACCTTAGCATTAAAGAATCTAAATAATTTCTTCACAGTCTCTTTGCTGTAGAGGAGGTTCTCAACATTGCCGTTCTGTCCGAGGGGTCAGGAGACCTTCTCAGACACAACCTCATTTTCTCTTGGGAGAACTCAGGATAAGTGTTTTATGTCCTCATTGTAAACTCTTCTCTCTGCATCTTTAAAAATCTTGCAACCTGTCTTCAGGCAATACAACTCATTAGAAACTCAACATTTGCCAGCTGTCACTACAGCTCTCCTCTTTTTGAGCATTATGTGTGTGGATGATGGATAACGCTGCTGGAATTTTACAGGTGCTGGGGTTTTCTAGCTGCTACAGCTGCAGCTGAGAATTATATCTTCAAATTCTGTGCCAAGATTGTAGTTTTGTATTTCCACAGCAAAGGAACTAATGAATGCTCACATGTCAAGGATCAGATATGTGTGAAATGCAACTTGCATGTAACCACATTATTTTTCTTGAAATTTAATGGACAAGTAAAAATTGGCCACTAATTGGATGAAGTTTTTTTAGAGGAACACAAAAAAGTAAAGCAGATGAATTTGTCTAGTGCCTGATTCCAAACATCTTTTCCATTGTTACTGTTTCCTGTTTGTTTGATTTCTAGACTGACAATTGAATTTGAAGTCCGAACAACAGCAGATTCTGGCTTGCTGTTTTATATGGCTCGCATCAACCATGCTGACTTTGCTACAGTTCAGATAAAGAATGGTCTGCCTTACTTCAGTTATGATCTAGGGAGTGGAGACACCAGCACAGTGATTTCCAACAAAATAAATGATGGCCAGTGGCACCAGGTATAATAGTTTCTAATGCTAAATTGTTCTTTGTAATGCTACAAGTAAGCTTTGTTTTGCCTTAAGATATTTGCAAAATGTATTTTACACAAGCTGAACTTTACAACTAGAATTTTCTGGGGGGGGAAAGAAATCATCTAGCAAAATTTGTGTCAGATGCACTGGTGCACAGAAATTTATCCTTCAGGAAACACATATTTCTGGACATATTTAAAATATGTCCCATGTATGGTAAAGAACTGCAGAAAATGTACCTTCCTACTTAATAGGGCTCATGTGAGTATCAGCTCAGAATGATGGACTACATCATTAAAGCCAGTTTTTTTCTACATTAATAATGTCATTGTTAAGCCATAGTGCTAAGAACAAAGGAAAAAAAGAAGTAATATGTAAGTAAACCTTCCCTGGATTATAAATTCAGTAGGGAATAAATATGATATTCATGGATATATTTGGCAGCGCTTTCCGTGACTTTATGAGAGGGAACATTATATGCAATGCCTGTGGCATTTGGATGCTAAGAGAAGGAATAATATCACAACCATGAAATTTACTATTTACTCGTCCATGGATACTATTTACTGGTCCAAGGACAACAGACACACAGTATATCCATTAGGTGATGTTGCAGTGCCTCTGGGCATAGCCAACGGCCCGGCCCGGCCCAGCTGTGCCAGCGCCGCGGGGGCTGGGCCCTCCCACCCCCACGCCGATGCAGCGGGGGGTGGCACGCCCAGGGCCACCAGGGGCGCTCCCCGGCCACGGCGGGGGGGCGGTCCCCGCCCAAAAGGGCAGCCCATTGGTTGCTCTGCTGCGTGCGGACAGCCGCGTGACTGGCCAATGCCCCTGTCAGTCATTGTAATCCTCTGCAGCGATTGCCTCTGTCCCTGATATAACCAACGGCCCTCACCGGCCTCCCCCGTCTGTGTCCGCACCCTCTTCAACTCCAGTATTAAAACCTGCTGGTAATAAGCGGAAAAGAACCCTTCCTCGTCTCTTCACTTTTACTGCTTAATGAAACCACATGCGTGAACTGAGCAAACACCCCGGGGAAGCTCTGAAGCAGGCACAACTCTATAGAGATTGGGAAAGGGTGGAATCGCTTCTCTCAGGTCACGTGACCGCTGCTGAAGGCTTTGAGTTATGCTTTTTACCCGCGGCAAGGTGACATGCTGGAAGGCACCAATAAAGACAGAGAAGAAAATAATACATGTAACTATGTGTTGAATTTATATACTGTAAATTACATTGAATTTTGTACAGATATTTGGAAATTCAACATCCACATCTCATCCCCAAAAGAGAAAAAATCTAATTGCATTTTCTATTATACTTTAATTGTTTCATTCCCACTCTGCTCTCTATGAATTTTATTTTCACAGGATTTTTACTCATGAACTTTTTGATGATAGCAACTGCTCTACACCAATGTATTTCATAAAGGGAAAAAATGAAGTTGTGGTCATCATTTATCTCTTTTATATGATGCCTAGGAGCACTGGCAGCAGACCAGGGCCCCTTTCTGCTACTCTCTCTGCACATACAGAAGAGATGCTCTTGCTTCTTTAGCCATTTTCTCTTTATTCTAAGAGAAGTGAATGGACCGTATATTTCTTAATGGAAGATTGTGCTCCTTGGGCATACAGCTTCACACTCCACAAGAGAGGGCCTCTTGTTGTAGATCCTGTTTATGTAGAGGAGAATGGAGACAAAGTCACAGTTCCCAAAAGGCACAAAAAAATCCATTTTGAGAGGGGGGAGGAGGGAAGGCAATGTTTTTAGGAAAAGGTCATAGTCTTTGTTTCAGAGAAAGCAGAGGCTTCACCTTAAAATTATCAGTGACAATCTTTTCTCCATTTGGAATTATTTATGTTAAAACATTTCCATCAGGCCTACGGAAGCCACATGGTGCTGCTGTTATTCTGCTGTCTGTTTTGGTCCTCTGTAAGAACGTCTGTTCCCAGTTCCTGTCTTACTCATCTAAACTTCCTTCTGCCCAAGGTGTAATTATCCCTCTCAAATTTACAGTTGCCTGTAGACATCAAGTTCAGGCCCTCACCTTCAAGCCACCCTTGTCAGTGTTCAGCCATTCCCTCTGCCTGATGGCTATGCTACCACAATGATGCAGAAGAAGCCATGTTAGAGAAAAGCCCAAAAAATGCTGTTTGTCTCTCTTTGCTACTCTGGTGAGCCAACTATGGGGCTGTTTAGAAATCTGCTAACATACATGATGTGTTTTGCATTTATTGCTTTTTTATGCAGAACCATTATCATCCTGATTGTAGAGATTTCAGTGTAAACCTTTGGAAAGACATTGACCTAGCATTTCCTCAGCTCTTCAGCAACTGCACTCCCTCCATGTGATTCACAATCCATTTGTCTGAACAGAAGCCATAATGCCAAGAGAACATAGTTGGTATTATATTTACTCTAGAATGAACCATGGTCTGAGGCATGTCCTAGAACCATGGATGTCAAGCTAGTGGAATCATAAGCTTGATTTTGTTGGCAAACATGTTCTGCTACAAAGATTTGCAACCAGTGCCTTAACATTCAGCATTTATTCTGAAGTGCTTATCTATTCTCGGTACTTAAAATTGCTGTTTGATTCCATGGGGAAAAAAGTACTGTGCTGTGCCTATTATAACATAACAATGAAGCAGTTTAAAGGAATCTCAAGTCTTTTCAGTAATTCTGATAAATAATAGTCATGATGCCTCCTGACCCAGATGCAATTAAGAGCCAGTCAGACGTTTGCACAAAACCTTGCTTAGGAGCTTTGTTCCATAAATATTATCCATAGTTGCTGCCGTGGTACTTCTGTAAGCACTCCTACTACTTTTTCCTGTATTGTATATATTTTAGACTGTAAGACTAATTGCAATTAGGAAATGCTTTGTTGTCAGAAAACTACCTAATTTTACTGCATTTGTCTGTCTTTCTAGATAAAAGTAATGCGAGTGAAGCAAGAAGGAAATCTCATAGTGGATGGCATTTCAAACAGGACTGTGAGCCCCAAGAAGGCCGATATATTGGATGTTGTAGGAATGCTGTATGTTGGAGGTTTGCCCATTAACTACACAACTAGAAGAATTGGTCCAGTAAGCACGTTTGTTTCAGTTATCTTACACTCCTTAAATGTGTCTCGATTGGTACCAATGTCTTCCCAAGCTCATTTTGTCTTGCTTTTCCCTCAGAGTGCTCAATAATATGGATAAAATGGACCTTAGTGGAGGTATACTACATTCTTTCAGTGGAAAGATACGACTCAGAATCCAGTTAATGCGGGGAAAAAAAAAAAAAAAACAACTAGAAATAGCACAGTTATTTATTGTTTTGGAAAAGCAGAAAGTTCCATGCACTTGTATCCACTTAGACCACTGCACAGCTAGAGTATAGGTTCCTGAGTACCACTTGCCTTGCTCTTGGTTGTGATTAATCTAGCAGCAAATGTTAATAAACAGTGAAAGAATCTCCTACAAGGAGCAGCAGAAGCCAAAATTACCCTGGACAAAGTACCCAGTAGTACTGCTGCTTACTATAATAATCAGTTTTGTGGTGTTATCACTAAAATAGGAGAGAACATGTTCTGAAGTAAGGCCATGAAAATTCTGTTGTCCTCTTTCTGTTTCCAAATCAAATGAGCATGTATAAATTTATCATTGTTTGGTTCAAATGCCCAGCTTCCGTGCTGACATGGAAGATACCTTAACAAACAGAGAGCCCAGAGAAATGAATATAATTTTGGCCTAAACTTTGTAGAATTGACTAGGAGAATTGTATTCTCTCACCCAGCCATCTATCTGCACAACTCCATGCCAGTCATCTCACTTTACTGATGCCCTTCCAACCTCCCAAGATACACTAGTATCAGAATGGGAGAAAAACCTCTTCCATGCCTTCTTTTTCTCTCTGTGCAGAGGGTTCTTTCAAAGCAGAAGCCAGAAATTTAGTGAATTTAATTATAGCAAACAACCAATTAGGCATCTAGTGCAGCACAATACAGATACACAAAAAATGGAATGTCAGTAGCAGCTGTATCTGGGTTCATCCTGGCTATATCCTGGGTTATACAGAATCTGTAAAGAGGGAAAAAAGTACAAATCTGGCAAGGAAACAAAACAGACTCCCAAAGAAGCTACACATGAGTAAATGCCATGGTACTGAGATGTTTATGGAATGGAGAATATCAGTCTGTAGACAGGCAAGAGTCCCTGAGTTTGACTGGACAAAATAAATACAGAAAAGGAATTCCTAGATCCTGCTTAAGTAAGTCCCCATAGTAACTCATGGATAGAGAATGAAGGGGGTGAGTAACCAATCTACATCTGAGAGTTGTATTTCATAAAGAAAATGGACCTACCTGTAAGATCATGTTTCTTAGTAAATAAAAGATTATGCAGAAAGCTCAAATTGAGGCAAATCTACTGATCATCTGGATTTACCAAACCAAATCTGAGGCACTGAAAAACAAAAGCAACACTTAATTACCCACAACATATAATTCCTAGTAGTATCAAATTATGCTCTTTGAAATGTACCTGCAATTTACAAATACCAATCTGAGGAGAAAGATAACACTAAATCCTAAACTATTACTATTTGTCAGAGGTAATGGAGGGAACCCATGCAGATAAATGGCTCAGTCTGGCAACAGCAGTTATGTCAGGTCCCAACAGTCTTATGTGCTTTGGGATTTAAATGAAGCTGTGACTTCAAAAGTCATGTAAAAACCAGTGCTTGCCTTCCAATCACTCTCAGTAAAATACACCACAATGTATGAGACAGTGTTGTGTTGTAGCTTCATGTAAAGGCTCTGACACAAACTAAGTTGAAAAGACGTGTTATCTTAGTTAGGACTTTCTTCTAAACACACATTAGCCTTTTCAGACAGTAATCTGTTATGTAATCATAGGTGGGTTGGCTCCCTTTTCAGTGTAGAAGACTGATACCCCTTGTTTGGCTTCAGCACATGTCACATTTTAAGCACTCAAAACTCTGCTTTCAGCGAAAGAAGTCATATGAGCCATTACCATGCTAAAGTAAAACCAGATTTGCTTTTCCAAAGGGAAAGAAAAACTGTAAAGTTAGAGAATGTTATCAAATTGTCTTCAAGTCTTGCATTTCTGTCATGTATTATTGCAGTGAAGATTTGTTTTCTTTTCTGGAATTTCTCTTTTTTGATAACAAAATTTGTTGATCTGGAGATGACTTTTACTTAGAAATTGCAAAAAGGTCTATTTATGAAGAATCTGACAGAAAGCATTGTTCAGCTCAGAACTGGATTTATTCACTGATATTGCTCAAGTTCTCATGAAAATATTGTACAGGTCTATTTAGCTGTAATAAGCTATATAATTTCACAGTGCATACAGCTTTGATCTACAAGAAAATAAATTCTTGGTAATTCTTTCCAATTACTAGTCAGGATATTATTAAAAGAGGCAGTATGCAGACTCAAGACTTCTCTCTGCAGGTGTGCATTTATCCTTTTTGTATTTGTACATATTTGTAGGCTATATTTTATACACTGATGTTTATTTTCCTCCTTTCTACTGCACTGCTTATGAATATATCTTATTTTTCATCCTCAAAGTACATGTTCTATCATTTTTCTCTCTCTCACTGGTATCAGGGATAGATTTTCCTAACTCTATAAGTCAAAAATCAAAGCCTCTGTCTGAATCTGAGAACCAAAATGCAGCTTCTGCACAATTTGGAGGGAAAAAGGGAGAGAAAGCTCTGGTGGAGATGCCAGTGGTTTTCACAGGTCCCACTGGGGTGCTCTGGTCACACCCAAAGCAACTCGTGCCCCAGGCAGGATTGTGGGTACTTACACCACCATTCTAAATGTGCCCAGAGCCCTGGCTGGGGGTCACAGTCATGTGTGCCCAGTGCAGAAGCCAAACTGGAGCTTCAGTTTGCTACCCTGCACAGGAGCCTCCATAGACCTGAGCACGTTCCTTGCCTCCACCTGCCTCTCTGGCCAACTGAGTGGCCCTTATCATTGCAATCATCAGACTACGTACAGTCAACAACCTTTACATAGGGGCTTTGTTCTTTTTAATAGCTGTGTATCTGCATTACCTCTGTCTTACCATGCAACCTTAGGCCCACAGTAAAGTGATTAAAGGCAGGAAAAAACCCACCCACCTAGTAAAATTATTAGCAGCCCAGAGAAATATATCCACTATCTTCATCTGCTTGCAAACCCCATAACCTAGTCAATTAAAAAGGCAAAGTGTAGGCCATTAAATTCCTGCATTGCTGATGTAATTTGCTATGTTTCATTATGCAGTGTATTATTTTATGTCCCCTCCATTAAGCCAAATAGATGTGACTCAGATCACATCTCTGAAAAGTAATGTATTTCATCCTCAGTATGACTAAGAGTAGATTCCAATTACAATCAGATATTAAGGATTAGCCATGTAAAATTCAAGTTCTATTCAACTCCATAAATCCAGCAGAGAAGCAGAGGAAATGTACTTTTTGATTGCGTACTTTAAGATTGCTCCTCATAGTTACACATTTTGTTTGAAATATTGACTGCAGGTCCTCCATAGTATTGATGGCTGCATCAGGAATTTTAAAATGACAGAATCACCTGTTGACCTGGAAAATCCAACTTCCAGCTTCAATGTTGGAAAATGCTTTGTCACTGAGCAGAAGGGAACATACTTCGATGGAACAGGCTTTGCCAAAACAGGTAATGAACAATTCTGGTGGTCGATAGGCAAAGAACAGAAAAAGAGGAGACTCTGCTTTTCAAAACTCTCAGTGCTACTTAACTCCCATTGGCTGGAGGCAAAGTGAGACCAATACTTGAAACTCTCGCTGATCATTTTTAGTTATCTCACCTAAGGAGAGACTGCATGACTTCCTAGCAAGGTCTCACGCTAAGCACAGTCACCATAAAAGTTATTTATATGGTTTCACATGAAATGGAGTGCATTAAATGGAGTGCTGAGTTAGTTACTTCACTTACTCTCAGTACACTTGGTGTGATTATTAGGAATAATGTATTAAATTCTTATCTTCATTTTATTGTGCTTCCCCTTTTCTCGCCAAGTCGGTGCATACAGAGTAGGAACAGATCTGCTCGTGGAATTTGAATTCCGTACAACACGAATGAACGGAGTTCTCCTAGGAGTCAGCAGCCAGAAAATGGATGGGCTTGGAATCGAATTAGTAGGTGGAGAAGTGAGTAGCAAAGCAGTTTTGTCTCTTCACAAAGACTGGTATTAGACAGCACAGGTAGTTTAAATTCAAGGTTACTACCCCAACCTCACGGTGTCTCAAACAATATCGGGGCTCTCGAAGGAGAACAACACTTGCAACTTTCCATACATCTAGAAGCTCTTACACTTTTAAGAGATACTTTAATAGATTCTGTAGCTCTTGAGTCTCCTAAAACTGCAACATCAGGTCTTCAATTAGTGGCCATATAAGAAGTTTTGAGGAAAGGCTTTGTAATTGATAATACTAGTTTCTCTTTTGTATATCTTTTATTTCACATTCTGGAAAACCAGTCATTATACTGTCACTATAAAAATTTTGGAGGGGTGTAAAACATCCTGAAACTAGGATCAAAGAAAAGGGAAAATGTAAACATAGATAGCAATTTTGCATATTTCCACTTGTGTTTATCTCAGTGATATAACCCAGATCCCAGAGAGACAGCAGTCCATGTGGAGTCTGGTACTGAATTAGAGCTTTGGTGTGTACAGTCAAACTGTGTTGACTTTAAACCAAAACAAACTAAAGAACTGTAGAACTGTTTTGAAAATTTGCTGACTTCCATGCTATGCTTTCCAGGTGATGTTTCACGTTGACAATGGTGCAGGCCGATTCTCTGCTGTCTATGAGCCTGATGCACCAGGCAGCTTGTGTGATGGACAGTGGCACAAGGTCCTTGCAAACAAGATCAAACACCGGCTGGAGCTGACTGTGGATGGCAGACAGGTGGAGAGTGACAGCCCAAACAGGGCCTCTACCTCGGCAGACACTAACGACCCTCTCTTTGTTGGAGGTTATCCTGGTGAGCATGCAACACAAAAATTGTCCTTTACTTACACTCTAATAACACTGCCTTGGTAATGGCTTAAATGTAATTAGGACTAGTATGCTAAAGAAGATGGGTAAGACTGGCCAAGTTTGTATCAGTTGGCTTGGATGCTCATTTCTGCATTCAGCTGCATTTCAGAACAAGAAGTTCTGCAACAAGAGACTCTCACAGATACCCTTCCTCTATTTCAAATGTAGGCACTGTAACAGAGGATCAGGCAGACTTTCTGCCTTCTGATGCTGACATACACACAGCCTCCCTCTTAAAACTTTCTATTTAGTAACAGCTTAATAGTTATGTTGCAGTAGTAACAGCATTTGGTGCATTTAAATTTAACTTAAGAACAGCAAGTTTTAACCAAAGAATATATATATGCCCTTGAGGGGGCAGGGCCTTTTGTGTGTAAATCAGCCTGTAAAACCTGAGGAACTGAGGAATATGAACAGCTTGCACAGAGAGGTAAGAAGACACCATATCATTCTGATTAATGTCTTTGCTTGTGGTGTACTGGGTTTTAAAGGGATAAACCCCATAATCTAAATTTGCTAATCAGTATTCTGGAAGTCCTCGAGAGAACTTGCTTTATGCAGAGGTAGTTGAACAGGATTGAGAATTGGGATGAGCTCTGTAGCTGGCTTCATCTTCTACTACACTGATAATGAATGCTAGTATTCATCTCTTCGTAGACAGTCAATAAGTTTTCTAACAGCAGTTTACTTTCTGAAAACACAGTTAGTATGTTTGCAAAGTACCAATTTTGTTGCATTTATAATAAATTTTCCCTGCAGCTTGCAAAGAAAAAAGCAAAGTATGTTTGCAGTGTCTTCTCCAGTGCATACTGAGGTCAATGGCAAGACACCTCTTAGTTAATTCCTAAATTATTTTCTGGTAGTTGTTTTCCCCTCCATTCTAATGTGTGCTCCAAGGCCTCCAAAAAGCCTTCTCTCTCAAGCTTTGGAACATTGAAAAAACATTGTCCTTGGTACTGAAATATAAGAGTTGTACTTCAGTCACAATGACTATTGATAAAGACCAATAACTTTGTGCCAGCAGGAAAATGGCTTTGTGGCAGCTTTTTTATAAGAAAACAAGATTCTAGCATAGGAGCCAGGACTAAAGAAACACTGCAGATGGCATTACTATCTTGTTCTGGACTGAGTGTCAAGAGGAGAGGCACAAATCACAGTAACACTGCAATCTGTATGAAACAAGCCTACACTTACATCATGTTAAAGTGACATTTGTGAGTTCAACTACGTAGCAAGTTATGAAATTATAAAAATGTTGTGATTAACAAACCTACTGCATGTGTAAACACTTCACACTTCTATTGTTGTCTAGTCTAGCTCATCGAGGATTTGTTTCAACATTCCCAATACCTAGACAGCTGCATCACTAATTTGAAACATAGCATCATGGGATTTTGTAAAATTAGTAAGCATTTGTACTTTCCAGTCCCCTTGAAGCTTCTCCTGGCTGCATAAACTGTGCAAAACAGTTGTAAACCAGCTAGAATCAGCTGCTGGGGAATTTTCTGTGTAGAGAAAATTTTCACCATCACAGTGTGGACAAGAATATAAATTACTGGGTACCCGTAAAAGCTAGCACTCATCTTCTAGTGTCACTCTTCCCTGTGCAAGGAAAGACAGATGGATTCAGCCATACCATCCTCTGTGAAACAGAATAATGCTAAGGCCAGACAGTCCTCTACAGGTGTAAAGTTACTTCTGCAACTCTTGCTTTATCAGTCACATAGATTTGTATCAAAGTGCATCCCTGTAGTCACTTTTTCACTTGGAAGAACACTGAGAAACAAGCTGAGCCACAAATTTCAAGCAGTTGAGAGAAATATTTCCAGCTTTCCAGTCAAACCACCCTCAGTTCTATCCCCTCCTTTTCTAGCGGAAGAGATGTACTCAAACCTCTGGTGTTACTATCAGCAAGGAAAAAAAAGAGTATTTGTAAACTGTCAAAACCAATCTGTAAATGACATCTGAAATCCATCCTGAGGAACTGGCTTAATTGTGATGTTAGGGCTGAGAATTGCATCCATTTTGGCCTTTTTTTCTTCCTATTATTCTGCAGATAAATAGCTTGAGAAGTTGAATATGTGCAGACCAGCATGTGTGCATCAGACACCATTTGCAGGTAGCAAGCTGTACACATGGTTTACAATGGCAGTTCATATATGTTCAGATTCTGCCACTGTCATAGTAGGACGGAAAAAGGAAAGAAGTCTGGATTGTTATCGAACATAAGCATTCATCACATTTACTCAAAATGTTTGTATTTTTTTAATAATTAATATATCCAGCAAATAAAACATTCATGTATTGCTGGGGACATCCGTTCTCCTGCAGGAGTCTCAAAGAACAAAATTAAGTATCGACTCAGACTAACGTAATTCCTTTTTCATTTTTTTCCCTCCTACAGATGGTGTGACCCAGTTTGGGCTGACTACTAATACCCGTTTTAAAGGATGTATTCGATTTCTGAAGCTCACCAAGGGCACTGCAAAACCTCAAGAGATTAATTTTAGCAAAGCTTTGGAGCTGAAGGGTGTCCAGCCAGTGTCATGCCCTGCAAACTAACTGTCATTCAGCCAATATGGGTCTGTTTATATAAGCACCTCAGATTAAAAAAAAAAAAAAAATTATATATACATTGCATTCATAATAAAATGTCTTTATGCAAGTATTTGAGTAGTGTTTGTGGTGTATTTAAATGGCTATTTCAATGTACCTCCCAGGAATGCATGAACTATAGGCTTCCTCCCATCCCCTTCATTAAGAGAGTAGATCAGTTATTTTTATCTATCTCTTTCCTTATAGATTGAAATGGAACTGCTTCATCATTCTTGAGATGGGTGAAACCACATATTGTCCTTTTTTAAGGAACACAGAATATTGCAAGTTGGAAGGGAACCATAAGGATCATCAGGGCCAATTCTTTGAAATGCTACCTAAATGCTTTTGGTGGGGTAGACATGTATTCCTTTACAATTCTAAATACAATGCACTTGTGTACGTGCACAGCTTTGTCCTTCATTAGCATATTAACTTGCTTCAAAAAATTATGCTTTGGTCACTCCAAAGGGCTTTTAGAAAACTCTTCTGAGCATAAAATTTCTCATGAAGTTTCACTGAGAAATTAAAAATTTTATGTGGTCTACATGGCTGCTATCATGCTATAGCTATGGAACCAAATACGGGAAGGAAAATGTTAGTATTTAGTTAATTTATTTGGGATTATTGAAGAAAATATGTTGTGCCTAAAATCCCTGCTATATCATTTCAACAGCATCAAATTTTAACAGAGGTTACATTGTCTGGTGTTGGGAGATTGAGTCTCTAATGGAGGGTGTAGAAGCAGGTTCTATTACTTACCTAGAAATACAGTTTTAAATGATCCTTAATAAAAAAATTGACATTGCCCCCTCTCCAACTACACACAGTATTACAGTTACACAGAGCAGAAATCACAAACCAAGTTCCTAAGGAAGATGAAATCTTGACACTTGGAACAGAATAGAGGTGAAGCAGGAAAATTCTAGAGATTATTAGCGCAACACTTACCACTGATCTCTACTGTTATCTATTAATATAAAAGCAACTTCCAAAGTTCAACTTTACTGCTTCTGCTTGATATTGTCAGTTTGTGATGAATACTGAATGCAGAAAGCATCCCAAATCTTCCTTACACAAAATTTATAGTGCTATGTGGATAGCAGTTTAAATATAGATGGAGAGAGGGAAGTTGCTTCCTAGATTCTCACAAAAATGCCAAATCCTAGTGATTTTCCTTATGCTTTGTATGTTTTAGAGGACAATTAAATCATCACTGAAGTGTGGATTATATTTTCTGTGGATTGTTTCAAGTTATTAAACTGTAGTTTTGCAAAGGCTGTGATTGGACATGCCGAACAGCTACTATACCAATGTAAAAAAATCTACCTACACAAAAGAAAAAAGAACAACAGAAAAAAACCTAGCAGTGAGGTAGCACAACCACGCAATTAAATGAAAAAGGTTTTTTAAATTATTTTTCTGCCCACGGAGACTCTTGAATACACATTTTCAGAATTTCTGACATTACTAAAAAAAAGGCAGCTGCAAAATTTGTGCATAGGTTAGCTGCAAAATTTGTGCTTGCCAGAGAGCACTCCTGCAGGACTGCTTTGTATTTTACAAAAGGCCTTTTTGGCATACAATGCTTCTTTAAACTGCCATGGGACAAAAAATACCTTTTACACTGGGAAAGTGCATTAAAGAGATGGTAATAAATATGTATACTGCCACTCTAAGGGTTTGAGGAGTCTACATCAGTCAGATACATCTGAAGAAAAAACATCTAACTCTTGTGAAGTCTTGAAGTAATTCCTTTTAGCAAGTATTCTCGTTTTAGTTGCAACTAGCCCTTAATGGCTGCGCAATGTTACTCATGTTCAAAGAATTAGTAAAGCATGCAATTGTCTCTGAAAAAGCCTAATTATTGGACATGTACTGTCTTTAACTTCTACATAGTTGTGCTTCTAACAAGCACACTGTAAAATATTCATGTGTTTCTATTTTATTCTTTAAGCCTCTATTTACCTACTCTCATCCCTAAAATATTTCAGGATAGTTTGAGCAGCTCAAGAAAAGCAGGCCATAACACTTCAAATACAGTTAAGCAATTCCAAAAGTCTTAAAAAAATATAAATAAATGAAGCCCCAAGACTTTTCTGCCACAGGGATGTAAGTTATTGTTACGATTTTCTCACAACAGCCAAGCCATTTGGCCCATTACTCTATCTAGGCATATTTCCTATCCTGGCCTCTAGATTCTGCTCAACATGTTGGATTCTTTTTTAACCCAAACTAGCTTGCACAGTTTTGGGGTTTTGTTTTGAGTTTTTTTTGGGGGGAACTTGGAGACACAAGGGAAATTTGAACAATTGCAGCTAGAGTGCCATGAGTTAAACCGTGCCCAGTCTCAGGCAGGAAATTGCCACTGCTCTGCTCAGCACTGCATCAGCAATGGTCTTTCACATAAATATGTCTTTGCCTTTGAAACAATTGCTGGAGTTTCTGAATAAAAGAAGTGGAATGGGAAAAAAAGAAAAAGAGAGGCCTTTATGTTCCTAGCCCTGTTGAATGATTTCTCTCTTGCATGACCTTCCAGGAATGCGTGGGACGCAGCAAAAACAATGAAACAATGCACATTATTACATTTCTTGAACTTTCAAGTGGAAAAAATGAACCATCTGCTGTCCTCTGCTAAAGGAAATACACTCAGTAGGCTGAAACAACAGCTACTTCAGCAAATAGACAAGCTAAAAGGAAGCAGAAAAACCTGAGTAATTTGTTTTCATAGAGTGGATGCACCAAGTACTGCTAGTAAAGCTTTCTGCCTTTGTAGATTCAGCAGAGCATCTGGGAATGATCCCAGCTCCCTGTACTACTTTTTGCCATACGAGAGATTAATAGATTGTCAGATTCCAGATAAAGACTAAAATTGCCTGAAACCAGCAGGCTGTGAGCCTCAGAGCCATATGC
Source organism: Climacteris rufus (assembly GCA_013398175.1). Classification (NCBI taxonomy): domain Eukaryota; kingdom Metazoa; phylum Chordata; class Aves; order Passeriformes; family Climacteridae; genus Climacteris; species Climacteris rufus. Next base: position 325,275 of record VZRZ01000595.1, read on the forward strand.
AACTGCTAGAGATTATGCCACTGCTGACTGTGCTGGGAACAATGTAATACCTTTCCAATTCAAGACTGCAAACTAATACACCTCTACAAGGCACAAGTATTTAAAACCTTACTTTGGTGCATATTTTGCATACAGAAGGTTTTATTACCTTTTTTTCCCCCTCACACTTTAAATACTCTGCTGCTAAACTTCAAAACAAAAACTCACATCCAGGTGTTTTTAAAATTGTTTTAAGATTGATCTTGTTGAGTGAGGTTTTTTAGGCATTTATGATGAACAGTCACTCTGAACGAGACAAATGTCTCATCATCTCTAGTTTTAAGCCAATTCAATGTTGAAAAAGGTTGTGTTTTCAATTTTAAATACAAGCAGTTCTCAACTTAAACTCTTTGTAAAGAATAATTTCCTTTTTTTTCCCTATTAAATTGTACTTTCAGTTCTTTATAGAAGCTTATAAAGGGAAGAACATTTTCCTGGCTTGATATTTTTCTTTAGAATACACAAGAAAAACTTAAAATGCTAAAAAACCCCATACCATTTCTCCTATCTTTCTTCTATCATAGAAACCACCAGGAATGTCAGTTCTAGGCCTTCCCTTATTCAGCAATGGGCAGGCTTCTGGGCAGGCTGAGATGTCTGCTGAGGGGTTTCTTCAGTACCTGCAAGTAAAATTTTTCTGACCTGTTTCTGACCAACAAGAAAAGTGTACTCCATAACTTTCATAAGAACACGTGCTGAAGGACTGCCAAAGTTCCCGATCCCCACATACACAATAGTTCTTAAACTTCTAAGACCTTGCAGTTTTCAGCTAAGATATTATGAAAGCAAATAAAACTTTTTTTAAAATATCCTCACTGGATTTTTAACCTTTTTTTTCTTTTTATCATCTACATTTCCTAATGACAAAAGTCTACCAGGTTGTCAGTCATCCATCATGTCTTAGAGCATACACATAGGTTGAACTTCTGGTGCAAACATATAGAAAGGATTATAACTTTCACTGTTTCATGCTTCATAAATAGACACAAAACCATATTTCTTCAAAATAATTTCTTAAATCTACTGCTGATGTGCCATGTCATGAAATTGAAACAAGACCCCAAATTATTCATGTTATATATTTCTATGGTGTTATTTTTCATACTCAAGAGTACAAATAATTTCTTCAGGTACATAAAATCCCAGATAATTCCTAATATGGTCCATCTGTTTCAACTCCAAAAAAAACCCTTTCGTGTTCAAATTTAGTGGGCAACAGAGCATAAAATGATAGCACTTCAGAAACTAAAATATCTAATATAAGCAAAGAAAGAAAACCCTAGGGAAAAAATCTCCAGCAGTCAGTGCTGTCATACATTTTTAATGCTCCCACAGGGACCAATATCATTCTTTAGCCCAAATCTAACACCCATCACACAGTTTCTGCTTGACTATTGACTTGACTCTTCACTTAATTTGAAGAGAACTGCACAAAACTCTTCTAATGCTAGAGTCCCCTCCTTTTCCTCCATCTTTTTTAAAAGTGTGTTTGAGTACAAAATTAGACTGATGCTTTCTGCTTGCCCAGCATTTATCTATCATTCTGTAATGAAGATAATAATGAAAGTAGGTGTCTAGAACTTCAAGGACTATCTTTTATGATATACAGTATTATGAAAAATTCTGCAAAGCTGAATAATCTGCTGTGACATCTCCCCTTTTAAAAATAATTATTTTTGACAACTTTGGTTCTTCTAGTTGGCATGAGCAAGGAAAGATGACTGGCAGTTGAGGCCCTGGAGTAGCTACATTTCCTGTGGTTTTCTTCATTACAATTCTGTACTGCAATACAACATGAATTTGATTTAAACAGCCAAAGGCCTCACTCTTTCACTGAGTTTCATGTCAATGAAATGGCTCTCTGGGAGATGAAAAACTGCCCATCTCTCTGCATTGAGGGAATGAAGCACGTACAGTGCCGTGGACTCCTAAGACCCCCAGAGGCATAGGATTAGGTGGAATAAACCAGAGCCCTCTTCTTCACAACTTTGAATTATTTGAAGTTAGAGTCATCTTAAGCACTGAGGTGCCTGGAGGTGTAGAGTGTCCTAAGACAGCAGAGAATGATACCTCTACAGTTTGCATCAGTTTACACTACATAAGTATTCAGGAAAGATGCAAATATTACAGATTATTCTAGTATTTCTTATTTAGCACCTGTCCAACCAACAGCTCTATTTCATTCCTTTTTAAAAGATTCTGTGTTTATGTTTTATTTGCTTAAGGGAAAGTCACTGCTTCTCTTTTTTCTTGGCTTCTTCTTCCTCTGCCTTGTGGACAAGTATGCTGAGAGGGGAGTAAACCTTCAGCTGAAAAGAAATATTGCTGCTTAGAAACAAATGATGTTGTGTCAAACTGTTATTGATACACCCATCAGGCTAGAGTTTCTACTTCAAATGACCAGAGGAAACTAGAGGCTGTCCTTCACTGTATCTGCAAATGCCACCTCCAGAGCTCTTCTGGCCCCTACTGCCCCAGAATCCAAATTATAAACCTGATCCATCAACTGAAACAGCAGGGCTGCATAGGCGACTGTGCCAGCGACCAATAAGCAGCAAACTTTGTTCACTGCAGAAGCTGCAGACAGGCCTGCTGCCACCCTGGGTGTTCTGTTTCATTTAATGTCACTGCTAAAACCTTTCTTCCCAATTAGACTTAGTAGCTCTGCTGCAATCCACTACAGCACTCAGCATCAGGGTTACCCTTGATGGAATACAGCAGAACCCCAGATTGGGGAAAAACTTCCAGACCCAGATAATAGTTACTAGTACTTTCTTTTCCACAAAAAAACCTCAAACAACTGAACTCAGTAAACCCAAGCTGCAAGCACAATCTTTCTCACATAGCTGCAGCATTAAGAAAGTGAGAAATAAACCTTGCACGGGTATTCCCTCAAGCCCATTTCTTTCTGTTAATGGCTGCATTATTGCTATTGTTCAGTCCATTTTGACGATCTGAACAAATCTCCCCATTAAGGGATGTTTAACAAAGGGGGTGAATTTGGCTTGAATAGCTGACTAGATTGGTTGAGAATTCGCTGATACTGAGGCAAGTAGGAAAATCTAAGTAACTTCTAGACTGCTTTTAAAAAACCACTGCCTTGTGCAAAGTCTGAAGGTCAAAGGGCCAGGGTATAACTAATACTCTACTGCATCTCCTCCAGGCCATGGATAGCTGGGCAGAATAGTGAACTCCCCAGACAAAAACTACTTGCAACGGTGGGTTGCCCTAGATTATAAAACCCAGCTTTCACTCAATGCCACATACAGCTGGCACATTGAAGGAAAAGGTTACAACATGCAAAACACTGAAATCACATCTCCACACGAGAGTAGCATTCATGCAGCCAAAGGGACAGCAACGAAATAAGCAGGTCAGGAGTGTCATTACAGCAGGGCAGAGAGGAGGATTGCTACAGATAGGACTAACTCATCTGCAAGTCTGCACCAGAGCCAGATACAAAATAGCTCACTGTGGTTTGCTTCTGGCTTTTCTCATGTAAATGAAAGAATGTAAAAAAAGAAAAGTATGTAAAATTCTACTCATTGTGTCTGTATACTTTAGACTGTTTACTCTCCTGAATGTTACAACTATTCAAGAGGCAGCTAATGATTATGGGTCTAAGCAGGTTTTTCAACAGTGTTTCTAAATTACTCTGGACCAGAAAATTGAAGACTGCTTCTTATGCTATTAAATTTGTTATTGGCCATCCTACAAAGGGAAAACAGAGAGGGGAAAAAACTCTATATCCAGACATTATACTTAAAAATACAAAGTGGTGCTGCTTTCCATTTACATTAAAGAAGGATTAAGCAGTCATCACTGATCAAAATCCAACATACCCACTTTAAACCTGAGAAGTAAGGTTTAAAGAGGTACAGTAACCTCAATGTTCATCCATACAATAGCTCTAAGGCCAAGTTTGTGAGATGCAAATACAATTCAGTGCAAGACTGAGGCAGGCATGGCCACAGTGCACAAGCACACCTCTGTATATATTGTCCATAAGGTATCTGCTATTCTAAGCCTTCAAGCAGTTTTGTATACTGAACTGCAGCAGCAGTGTGCTTTCAAACACCAGCTGGTAGTGGCATGTTGAGTTGTGAAGTCTCTAAAATGTGATTCCATAAAAGACATTGGATGTTGCTGCTGCTTAGAAACTGTTAAAAGTACTAGAACAGATGGAGAATTAAGTTTACCATTTAGCTGCCTAGTTCATGGACCATCTTCTTTTCCACCCACCAAATATTTCTGAAATTAAAAAATTTTATGGTTTAGCTGGCCTTTCTCTTTTATACGGTGTTTTTAACAAACCATTTCTCCTTGTAATAACCTGGTTTTGGTGTATGAAAACTGGCAGTTTTGACCGGTACCATTTTGCACTGATAATCAGCCACCTTAAGAATATCAAGAGGTTTCTTTCTGCACAGATATAGTATATTTTAAAAATTTTAAAAATTCTTAATTGCAAATCCAAAAACTGTCTGTCTGATTTTTCTACCATTAATTATGTAGCTGATGCAAAGCAATGAAGACAGTAAAATAATTATTTTTCTGTACCATGGGGGCTACTCTTTAAAGAGGTATGGATAGCCCTAGCTGTAGAGAAAACCAATCTCACAGCAAAGAAAACCCCAAACAATCAGAAGCCTCCACCCCACAGCAGAAAGGGCTGGAAGAGGGTGCCTAGTTCACTATCTCATATTTTCAGAGCAATGACCTGGGCAGTAATTTCCTATTTGTGTTTGTGCACAAGGTTTCTCATGTGATAATGCCTTTCCCTAATAGGCATCAGCACTCCATGCCTGGACTTGGCAACTGTTCCAGTGAGTGGGAGACCAAGGAGCAGAGGAAGAAGAGCTGGGTAGCTTAAACACTTGCAAGGATTCTCCTTGTCTTTTTTAAATTTAGTTATTTCAACTTTGGAGAGATTTCTCTCTCCTTAGCCAGTTCAAGTCAGCAGACATAACAAGCACTTGAGCTCTGTAGCTGGCTAAATGCAAGCACACTTCAAAATAAGGACAATTTTACAGTCCTGTTTCATCTATCAAACCTGACGTGTACTGCACATTATGATTTCCATGTAATGGTTTGACTGTAAATTTACCCTCAGCAAGATCCTTTTATATGCGTTCAAACTAATTTACCTCTTGCTGATCGAGTCCTAAGTTGTAATTTGCTTAAATGCAAAGCCTAAATTGACTAAATCAAACGCATTTGCGCAAACTCAATAAACAGAACCATTATCCACTGAAATAAGCAAGTCTCCTAAGAGCATCAAATGCTTCCTTACAGTGGAAGAGTTGGCTTAGGAGCCAACCACCATTTCAGCTAATGACCATGTTTCTCCCTCTATTTCATTAGCCAGTCTGAGGGCTCTAATGCTTTTTCCCCTCTAAAAGAAAGGGCAAGAGGCATTACACAGCTTTATCAAGTACTCCAACCAAAGTAACTACAGCTCATTTTCCAGTGTAATGAAAAGGAACCAGTGGAGACAGATACATTTGAACATCCCTGTTTGTCGCAATAACGACACAAAAGGACATGGACACCTGCTGAGAGCAAAGGACCAACTGCCAGCAGACCCCACCCATCTTTATTATATATGTGTCTCAGAAATCATAGTGGATTGGAGGAGAAGCTTCACCACCCCTCAATCACACTGGTCAAAGGAAATGTCCATCAAACTTCTGTGCCCAGGAGAAAGGAATGTAAATAATAAGTTATCGTTGCAATAACATGGCTATGTTTACAGAGAATATGTGAGAGCCAGTTACAAAAGAATGAAAACGTCCAGAACTGCAGAACTCAGGGCAACACCTGTTAATGCACACGTTACCTAGGCCAAAGATCTCAGCCTTAAAGGTCTCAAACACAAAGATCTCAACCACCAAGATCTCAACCACCTAGCACACTGGATCCATTTGCAGAAAAGGTCATAAAATGACTGTGTCAGCACATGTTTTATATATATAGCAGTGCAAATACAGTTGAGTCAGACTGATCTGCCTCTGACTCAGTGCTTACAAAGGGACATTGATTTGCAATTGCAAAGCAACCATTAAAAATGAACACACTGGCACCAGGCAAGAGAGCATTCAGCATCTTAATGAAGGATGCACAAAACTGGATCCACTCAAAAGGAATTGAAGACTCTGATCTACTGCACCAAAACCTACCTCCAGTATTTCACTACTATAAATTTATTTCAGTGACTTTGCAACTTAAATGTAATGGTAGTGATCACAAGGGAAGCCAGCATCTAGCACTTTACATTGGCTTAAGAAAGCCTGTATTGGATTAAAATTGTTTAAATCTTCATGCTTATTTGGAATGATAACTGAATGGCAGGTGGTACATCTCATATACCAATGGCTGTTCTAATATGGAGAATTATTACTGTGGAGCAGTACTGCTTCACTGAGTATTCTCACTGGAAGTTACTGCCATGGTTACACCTTCAAGCTATGATGCAAAGGAAGTTAAACATCCAAGTTCATTCTGATCTAAAGTTCAAACTTCACATATCTAGTTGCCATGAAGAAAAAAATTAGTAAGACAATAAAACTTATTTTTTGCTGATATATTTAAAACAAACATATCACCAGAACTGAAAGTCTTAAACTCACAGACTAATTTTGGTAACAATTGCCAAGCTGTTAATACAAAACAGGAACAAAACATAGTACTTATTAAGTACTTGACTTTCAGATGCTTTAGGAATATTAACTCATCTTTTTTTCTATTAATAATCAAATGTCATAATTTGGGCTTACAACAAACAGCATAGCTATGGCAAACCCATAAAAACAGGAAATTAAGTTACCCAACGCAATAACAATACCACTCTGGGTTTTTTGTCCTTTGAAACTCCTGCCTTCAGTTCCCTGTCTGCTAATTTCCATCAAAAAAACAAAGATCAAGATTGGTTTTCAAGATAACAAGGCAAAGAATTACATACAGACACTTTCCTCAGACATACCTGAGTAGCTCTGGTGCAGTTCCATATTGGCCCTGAACAGCAACAGCAAAAACAAAGGAAGTTTGTTCTGTGACAGAAATTATTCCGTACTGCTTGGGGTCTCAGATTTTCCTAGTGCAGGTGACAAGAATGAAGGGTCTAGGAATTACCAGTGCTTTGTAACTACTATTACTTTTTAAATATTTCTATTAAGGATTAATGTACATCCTCCCTTGGTAGTAGAAAAAATTGCCAAAAAGCAACACTTATAAAGATTTGTGTATGTGGCCAACATTTTGTGTGACAAGTCCTTGCCCAACAACTGAGATCAAAAAAAGGGGAATGGGACATTGCAAAGGTGGGCAGATAAGGAAACAGAAGCTGAGGGGGGAGGCAACTTTGAGCGACAGCAGACAAAACTTTACTAAAGTATTTCTTCAAACAGCAGCCGCTGAGGGAATTCTGTCTGCTGGAGTGGAATTGTAGATATCTAAACACTAAAATTAGGAAGTTTGAACACATCTTGTTTATTTTGTTTACTAAGTTTGCAGTTAATATTTGCTATGTCCACCCTGCCTAAAAATGGCACATAAATCCCAATCAGGTTACTCAGCAAGGTTCTTCTCCAGTAAATGAGGGAGAACAGGATTTCTCAATGCTGTGAATAGAAGTTGTAGGATCTACATCCTGGTATCTTTAATGACTTTAGACTTCTTAGAAAATTTATTACTTTTCTCTACTGAGGATTCCTCTTATTTTTCGCTATCTTCATATGGAAAATATGGTCCAGTAAATAGTATACTAGAATATACCCACTCGAATAGATCCTGGACTAACCACATCTTTCACAGACCTCAGTCTCAAAGACTATAAATTCTGAATATATGCCAGTTGCAATTAGGATAGCTTGGGCACTAGGGGAATTTCATGCATTGTTGTTGTATCCTGAGGAAATAAGTGGTGTAAAGAACCAGCAAAGCCATAAAGAAAGCCACAACGGTGTTACTGCCTTAATTCCAGTGCAGGCAGAGGTTTATTGAAATCCATCAGCAGTTGTTCCATCCTTTATGGAAAACCAATTACCACCCTCAGAAGTCCCCTGTCCAAAACCAACTCACCTGACACACAAGGGGTGCTAAATATCTAGAAAACAAAAACGAGCTGCAGTGTTCTAATCACTTTCTTTTCTCCTCAATAGTGTATGAGCTGCCATTACCTTGCCTATTAGAGGCTAAAGTGATGTGTAATCTACGACTACATTGTGAGGCTGAAAATTGCTAATGGTGCCTATGCTGTGATGCATCTATCAGATAAGATACTCAAGTACACCTTCAAAAATCACCTTCTCATCAAGGAGATGATATAGCCACAGATTTTCAGGAAGACGTTAAAACCAGGGAGGGGTGTGGGGGATGTGTGTGTGTGCTGTGTCTACTGTTTCTGCCAACTTGTGATTACAGTGCTGTCATCAGCAGCACACGCTCTGCAAGCACATGGCCATCTCATAAAAATGTAACCTTGTATGACACAAAAATTAAATATAACCTCACATTCCCCTCTCCAGTTGTGAGAAGACAGCTGCCAAAAAAGTGACTGTAAAGAAGACCTACATACACTGCAAACCCTCCTACACTTGCACAGTACATAGCAGTGTCTCCTTCAAAAATGAAAATAATTAAATCCAATTCAACCCCTCTCTTTCTCCATGTGCCTTAGCTCAAAACCAGACATCCGTGTCTACAGCAACGAACAAGAACAAACTTATTTAGCAATGGTGCATGTTCTTCATTTTTCACAGCAGTTAGACATACACACATTGTCAGTCTGTCTCTTGCTGATCTGCTTATGGCTAGTGCTGCTTCAAAGTAATAAACAGAATAAATATTCATCACTCACTCCCTTGCCTTGAAGCCTATTTAGTGTGACTGGAGAGGCAAGGGCATGGAGGAGTCAACCATTGTAGCAATACAGCTACAATCATTCTCTTCATGGGTAATGAGCAAAGGTATTAAGGAACTGGTGGTTTTTTTTTTTTCTAGTTGGCTTCTTTCATTGTAAATGAGACAATATTTTTTCACATTGTCTCCAGACCCAGTTTGAATGAGCTGATGAAGAACTACTGTCCCTCCAAGGCAATGATGCAATTAGAGGAAACACTGTGGAATCAAATAAAGAGGCAAATATATTGGAATTAATTCACTGTGAGCAAGACTCCAGTCAGTAGCAACCATTGTGTTACTGCCTTTCTAAACTGCCCTCTTGCAGTTCAGTATCAGATACTCTATTCAATCCCCCTATTTTGTTTTAAGAGCTTGTTTAAAGTAATGCCAGCTGACTAAAGCACAACTATTGTATGTACAGCCCATGTTAACCTTGTCACAGTGCTTCTTTCTCTGGAAGCATCAGAGGCTGGATTAGGATGGAACTGTGCAGCTGGGCACTGCACAGCTTGGGTCTTGCCCACCTGCAAGAAGCACAGTCTGGTCTCTCCCTCTGTTGCCAAGGGACATTGCTAGGCCATTCTCCCCTTCTTAGCTATTAATAAAAAGTCAAGCACCATTTACCCACTTTAGAAGGAGAAGGTAATTTATCTTGTGTCTGATAAGCCTTGTCTATCTGCCTCTCTGAACCTGCTTTGACTTGGAGCAAGGGAGTAGGCAAAATGCTGGCACTTCTCCAAGTGCGCTGTAACAAAGCCAAAGCCATAACAAGATGGAACTGAAACTTCATTTTCTCCCTTCCACGGATGCTCAGGAACAGGCTTTTTCTTCTTTTCTTTCTTTGTAACTGGGTGGTACCAGTGTGAGGGGAAGAAGGGCAACAGGTCCTTCCACTGACCTGCTCCCTGGAGAGCCTGTATTGGTGCCAGCCCTGGCATACTTCTGTCCTTTCCCACAGCCTAGGACTCCAGGTAAGTCTCCTGGACTGATTACCTGGAAAGCTGTCTTGGTTGGTTAGAAGTGCAGGGAGATAAAAGTGATATGGGAGTGGCTTGGTGTTCTAGGTACATTAAATCTCTTTATTACAACGTATCATGGAGAATATACATCTTTCAGCATCAAAATTATTGACGTTTCTACTGTTTCCACCTTCTCTGTCACCAAAGAAACACAATTCAGCACATCTACAGTGGTTTTATTCATGGATCCAAAACTGGGTAAATCTTCTCAGAAACAACTAATGACTGTAACTGCCTCTAGATACCCAGCCTGAGGCACAGCAAGAAGTGCCAAAAAATAATCAGGAAACAAAACACACTCATCTGAGCCCTGCTCTACTAAAAACCAAGTCCTACTGAGGTGCCCCGCTTTGGAGACCAAGTCAGCCAAATTTAATCACCACTCACACTTTGCAAATTCAGCCACAGTTTGAAAGATGGAATTGCTTGCCATATAACCCCACAGCAAGGTCCCCTGCTTCATTTTTCTGACATAAATTTCTGTGCATGTCAGTTTGCATTAATATCATCATATTAGCTATATTTCTCCAAAGTTTCTGCAGACTGCCAAAATATACTCACAAGCCCAGTGGAGGAGCTACTTAGAACCAAGAAAATAATAGTGGAAAATAACAAACTATGTTATGGATTATATATGTGCAGGAGTGAAAGTTTTGAACATTTCATTAGTCCTCACACGCAGTTATTTTAGGTAAAAGAGAATTAAATTATTTTCTAACGAGAAAGAAGGTTGTTCTGCTTGACAAGGTAGTAATGAGTAGTGGTTTCTTACTGCTGCTGCTGCTGAAAGCAATATAAATGTATTTGCAAAAAGCAAGTAGGATCCATCTCTTTCAATAGCAGAAAACAAACTAGCAAGTAAGTCTGTAAGCAGTATCTTCTCAATGCTTCTTTTATACATTCTAATACTTTTTGTTCTATAAACAACTTTCAGCAACTGAAAACAATTTTGGTTTTAATACATTGAAAACTTCATTTTAGGCAGAAGACAAAACTTCATGCCATTTTACTGTGAAAGTGTGTAAAGATACCGTGGAGAGGGTTGCATTAGAAGCACCCGCTGTGTCATAACAGGGAGATGAGACAAACACTAAGCAAGAAAAATCAGGGTGGTCAGATACTAGTGAAATAAAACTTACTTCAGTATACTTTGCATTGCTAGCTGTAGAAATAATTACGTCACAGAATGAGAAGGACAGGAACAGTTTTGTAGAGCAAAAAAAGATTAAATTTTCCAGATGTACAAATAATTTGATTACACTCTTCTCCAACTGTCTCCCTACCCAATTTTTGGAAACTGCCAGATGCTACTAGAAGTGTTTATATATTTGTACATTGCGTATTTCATTGCTAAAATAGAATTAGCATATAAAGCAGCAAATAGGGTCACTCTTCAGTGTTGTACCATAAACGTACCAGACTGTCAGATGGAAGTAAGAGTTATTATGAAGTTCTTTACAGATCCACACCCACAGAGACTAACAAGAAAGCACTGGCTACATTGAGAAGAAAAGAAAATCAATTTGCATGCTGGAGAGCCTCCTCAACAGCTTTGACTTACAGTATACTTTTAAATCTAAGTATCATATCAGAAACACCTTTACTGACACTCCTTCAGGATGTTTCATGGTTGATTTTTAGTCTGGTGTTCAGTCGTGTCAGGTGAGAACATCCATATTAACAAGAAATTGAAACTATACGGCCTCTCTGTTCTCTGCTGCAAGTCAGGGCATCTCAGATGCAGAATTAAAGGCTAGCACAGCTTTCATCTCTTTAAAGCAAAAGCAAATCCTTGTGTGAATTAGTTCCAAATACTTGAAGAGAATTTTTTTCTTACTTTCCATCTTTTCTTTCCTAAGGAGCTGAAAGGGTCATGAAAGGTCCAAAGTTGGCAGATACTGGCAAATACTGTATTCATGAGAGAAATTTTAAAAGCCTGAATAAATGTAGCTCTCTAACTCTTTCGTATTCATTTTTAAGCAAGCTAATGTCTGGGAATCTTTGCAGAAAGAGGTTTTGGGTCTCAATATGCATCTCAACTCTTTCTCATGATGAGAAATCTGTAATTCAACCCGCTCTGAACTACAATTGCAGCAAGAGCATGTTACTGGCAGAAAGGATGTTATCAGTGGCATCCTCTATATTATTATTATTGCAGCTTGATCTGGTCTAATGATGAAGATTTGGAAGTGTTATCAATATGCAACACAGCCCTATACAGTGTGCATTTCATAAATCTCCCTTCTTTCACATATATTGCTGCTACTGTCTGTGGAAGTAAGAATAGACTGATTATGTTGCTACAAGATACTTTTATTATTGGGGAGCTTGAATGATTTTCGCTTCTGAGACTTTCTGATAAATAACAGTGCTCTGCAATTGATGGGGGGAGGGCTATGGGGAGCAGAATGTTTCCCCCTAAACTGCAAGTCCTACAATGTGCTGAGTAGTAGCTGCTGGCTCCATCTGTACCATAACCCTAAGAGTTTGGTAGTTCTCCACACCTCCACTAGCCCTCTGCAACTCCTCCAAGGCCACCAGCTCAAGAGTCCTACAACAACCACAACTGTACCTAGGTCACGTTACTCCAAAGGGTCTAATCCTTCCTCTGACACCAGGGACAATACATTTTATAATTTCTATCAGCCTCTTGGACTGTGAGACATCAGCAGCTCATTAGGACACAGGAACTGTCACTTTCAGTCAGGTTCCATCTACAGACAGACGTAGAAGGCAACCACTGACATACCCATGTTAGGTTTAAGGACACTGCAAAAGGCTGACAAGGGACTCATAGGTCCCCATGGATGACCCGACTCAGTTGTGCCTCTGACAACTGCAGAATGGCCCGTGCCAATTGAGCAAGGAGAAGGAGCTCTCTGTGGATGAAGCTTCAACACAGCACATGCAACAGACTTTCTCAAAGACTGGCCTCGCTACCACTTTTTCCTAAGCTGTAGAAATTATGTTTGTCTTTCAGGAAAAGGATTATTCCCACTGGGGCACACATACTACACAAGAGAGTTTATAAAAACAGATGAAAACCTATATCCACCTTTCCCAGCTGTTTTCATTACTCCCAAAGCTTTTATCCAAAACTGCTTTCTTCTTAGTTGTTTCTGCCAGCCTGGTGCACTTTATTTGTCTGTGCGGCCCAGAGGAAGCCAGGAAAACCCCATCACAGAACAAACTACACCCATCTCTGCCTCTTTAGAGAGACGTGTAGGAGTTGACCTTGTTCAGATCGAAGCAAACAAGGTCCAATGTCAGCCTGCTGTCACTTCCAGCTGAACACACTAACATTCAGTCCAAAACATAATAAGCAAGTTCAAATTTGCCTTCATTTGCTGCATCATCAGTGACTTGTTATTTAAATTAACAAATTCTCATTTTGATTGATATTGATTTCACAGTGTTCAGTTTCATTGAATGTTCCCTCTTGCCCATGTAACAAAACAAGGAATGGGGATACTTCATTTTGGATTACATTTCACAGCATAAATCTTTGTTTAAATCTTTTTCAGACCTACAGAACTGAGACATAATCTCATTTTCTACAATACTGAGCAAAGAAAACAAGAAACTCACTGTGCCATGCAGGCTATGCAAAGAGCACACTTCTGGACTGCAGGAATATTTGTTCAATACAGGTAGGTGGTTTGGTTTTGATTTGTTTATAATGGATTCCGCTATAACGTGAAATCCAAACACAAAAGAGTAGCTTTAGAGACAAGGGCACAGAAATTTTGAAAAAGTAACCATTTTAAAACATGTTCAACTGTCTATATTTGGAAATTTGTTGATCAGTTAGTTGCTTCCAGTTCCCAAAGGCACTCCAATGCAATACAAAAAGAAAGCATTTTCCATATGACAACTATAAAATCAAATTAATATAAAGTTTAAACATCCTTGTGAAAATTTTACAGGAAATTATGCCAAATAATTTGCTAAATACAAGGAGAGAAAAAGAAAAGGTGCTATTTACTATAAGTTATTGCTACAAAGAATAATTAATTGACTACTTGCCAACCAGTTTCTCATTGTTTAGGTGTCACTGTTTAATGAGTGTGTGGGATCATGGTTTTGGGGAAAACAGAGACAAACCACACACTCAGAACCAAGTTTCCAATGTGATACATCCAGTATAAAAAGACAGCTTGTAATAAACTAAATTCTTAAGAAAATCTGGCCCATAAATTTAGAACTGTCACTTCTGTTCCATAATAAACTTCAGTGAGGTCCCAGAGACAACTAGGTTGAATAATTCTGCTTACTTCATGTTTTCTGTTCTTCTGATATAAGATTAGTCAACTTTTTATGTTGGGTTTTTGTTTTTTATTCACAGGCAGCTAGTTACACTCTGAGGACAGTCTGAAGGGGAGTAACAACAATCTATTCCTGAGAGAAGGGATACAAGGAATTGCTATATTAGGGTAAATTTGCAGAGGTCTCTACTTTAAAAATAGTATTTTAAATAGATTTAATAGTTCTCTTCGAACTTTGCATCAAATTGCCCTCAGTCTTCTGGAATTGCTGCACATCTCCCAGTTAAACCAGATTTCTGCACTAAACCAAAAGGTAAAACCAGGGCTCTGTATTGACGACCTGGCCATTACCATAACGTCTGCAATTAGTATCTGTATCCAACACTAAAAACTATGTTTCCCTTGTTCTCACACGCCCTTGCCAGACGGTAGGCAGGAGGTGCATTGATAGGGGACCAATTAAACTAAATGAAGCCAAAAGCAGATAAAAGCCACACTGAAAGCAGTGAGCCAAGGCATTTTTGACACCGTAAATACTTAAAAGTGGTACAGGAGGTCAGAGGAGAAATAAATTAATAGCTCAAGAATAGATCATTTGTGCCTATGCTGTTACATTCAGAAATGAATGGCATCTGTGGGAAGTGTGACACAGATGAAAAAGGATTTAAGAAAGACTGGGTAATTACAGCAGTTGTTTAACATTTCTAAGCAGGTCTTTGGATGATCATTTAGGAGAATGAAGAGACAAAGCTTAAAGGCAAAGCTTAAAGGCATCAGACTGCTGATGGTTTGCAGTCTCTGAATATATTCAATGTCTGTAGCAGCTTAACTGTGGAGTTACAGTAGCTGCCCTTCTTCCTTTCATATGGCTTGGCTGCCTTCAAGGTCACTGGGATGCTGAAACAGCATGGATGGACTGAAGACAACAAAAGGGATGGAAGCAGAAGAAAGGGAGAAAACAGAATCAGGTATGTAAGAAAATGCGGTGTTTCTAAATGGGGCGAGGGACACAAAGAAATTCTACATTAGGTTGCAAACAGTTCAAGAAGAGAAAATGCTACATTTCATCAAGACAGTTTTTTTTTAAGTAGCAATTAATAACTAAATTGTGAAGAAGCAGCAGACCAGTGTCAGGCAAAACCTTGACAAGAAAGCCAACACTGCAATGAGACTCAGTATCCAAAACATTGCCCTGAGGTACCCAGTCAAAACACACACACCCTGAAGGGACACAGTACTGACCCTCCTGGGCACACCACTGACCCTCCAGAGACATCCACTCTTCTTAAAAAGCAGACAGAAAACAGGGATTTACTTCATTCTTGCTCATCTGGATCTTAAGCAGGAGCCCTTGCAGCAAGCTCTTCCCTTACCAAGCAAGTAAGGGAAGGGATGGTGGGAAGGTTTTCTGTGGTTTCAAATGTGACCTGGAGCCCTGAATGTGAACTGAAGTGAGAGGAGTGAGTGCTTCAAAACTCGCACTGGTGCTTCCAATACAGCCTTTAAGCCAGAAAAAGCTCCACCTCCAGAGTCACTGTAACTGCAGAACTGGGGAATGGGGAAAAAAACCAAAAAATGTACTTTGCGAACCATGATAAATGGTTATAAAGTGCTATCTAGAGAGCACAGATGCTCCTGCCTTGGTTTACCAAAGCACACCGTGACATTAAACTGTCAGGTTGCTACGGCGTCAGAGCCCCAGACACTTTCCTTTACCTGAATTCCAGGAGAGAATTGATGTGCTTTTGTGAAGTGGGAGCTACTCCATCAAGGAGCCCAAGAGACTGGCAGCAAAGCTTAAAAGCAAAATAGTTAAAAGGCAAAGAAAAGCAGGGCTGCCCACATGTGGCAATCAGATCCTTTGAGTAGCTCGGTACAGCGAAGGTGTTAGAAAAGAATGGAAGGGTCTTAAAGCTGCACTGATGTTGCTGAAGTAAAATTTACATATATATATATATATTTTAGTAGCAGCAGAGGTATAGGATTTGTATTTGTATTCAAAGCCAAACTCGACAGGGATCTGAACACTCTTTAACTCCCTTCATTGTGTTCTACATACTGTAACAGTGCAAAGGAGCAGGCCAACACTGCCAATCCTTCAAACAGTATCTAAAATGCCAATCATGCAGCAGCCTCAAAACAAATACCCTGTATACCGCAGAAGAGAGAAAAGCAGCCGAGGCACAGCTCAGAGGCCAGAAGTTACAACAATTTCTCAAGGGCCCCAGGACTCTGTCAAGGCTGGGCTAGGCATGAAGCTTGGCAATCCAACAGTGACAGCATCAGCAACTTCCCTGGCTCAACTTGCCCAAGACCAAAAAAATTAGATAAGCAGCAGCAGCTTGTGTGTCACAGCAGCTTTGTGTCTGTCCAGGCGCTAGAAACTGAGAGTCCACCTGAGGTGCTCAGAGAGTTCTTCCTTCAGCTGAACATTAACATTACATGAAGTCACCACGATTGCAGTCCCACCCATCATTAATAACCCACAGTCAGAAGAGTGCAGGAGAGGAAGAAACCGAATAGATCTGCTGGGCATCGCATAAAATGAAATTATGATGGAAGTCTATCCAGAGGTAAAATGTTTCCCAGACATCTGCATGACTTTCACACATGTAATTGTCTGCCCTGTGGCCAAGTGAGATGTGCACACAGACAAAAAAAACCAATCTCTTTGACCATGATGAGAGGAACACAGGGATAGAGATGTACTCTCTAAAGATGACTAGAAGTCTTAACAAACACACACACACACATATGGATTTGATGAAGAAAATTATTATGACAGGTATACTGAACACCTGGAAGCAGGTATCAATAGGCTGCAGGACGGTAATAGATAAAAATTGCACACACAAGGGAGAGAGATACGCATGCACAAAGAAAGAACAGATTCCCTTGGATTTCATTGGACTCCAGTTGTAGGCAGAGACAGGAAGTATTTGGTACTTGGGACCAACGATAAGCACAACAGTGAGAGCAGATAGATGGCTATCATATCCTGAAAGAGGCTTGGAGGTCAGAGAGGCTGCAAGCTGAACAATAAGGGTGCCAACTATCCCTACACTTATGCACTGTATAAAATATGAAGCTACACATTTAAACACATAAAGAATTGCCCTGCAGAGCAATTACTCAGAAAATGCACAAGAAGCAAAGCAATTCCTGACTCTGTTCTGAGGAATGTGCAGAATTTGGTTCCAAATGCTGCAGGGATTCATTCTGCTATTCCCCAGATACACTAAACTGCAGGAGCAGCAACAGTACCTGCCCACATATCATACAATTGCATTTTTGTATAAGTGAGATTAAATGTAAAGAAAAAACCCCAGCTATTTAAAAAAATAAACTCCAAAGATATAACTCAATAGTTAAAGTGTTTGCAAGTCACAAAAACACTATAATGAAGGCTTACTGCATTAATACATTAAACCCTTTTGTTATTCATTCTAATAAAAGAATTTAAAGACACGTTCATCTAGGATACAAATTTTTAAAAAATCAAACCAAACCCACACACATACTGTGGTATTTGATGTAAGATTGTAGTGAGCAGCACAGCAGCCCAAGAAGGGCTTTTGAGGATCAACTTGCTCAACTGCCACAATATCAGTTACTCTTTTCTCAGTTGTCACAGTAACGACACGGAAGAAGGAGACAGACACCTGTTGAGAAAGGAATAAACTGCTGGCTTCCCCCACCCATCTTTATTTTATATGTGTCTCATAAACCACTGTGGATTGGAGGAGAAAAAGAGCTTCCCCTCAATCACACTGGTCAAAGGAAGTGTCCATCAAACTTCTGTGCCCAGGAGAAAGGAATGTAAATAAAAAAATACCCTTACAATAACATGGTTATGTTTACAGAGAATGTCTGAGAACTAGTTACAAATGAACGATAACATCCAGAACTGCAAAACTCAGGGCAACACTCAGTAGTAGGAATTCTGATACAAATTTGTAGGACCAATAATTAGCATGTAAATGGAGTGACTGAAGGAGAGCCCACAACAGAAAAACTAAATTAATTTTCTGCCTCTATCTTTCACACTGTTGCATCATCTGGAGCAGTGTGCACTCGCAGCCAGAAAGCCAAATGTGTCCTGGGCTGCATCCAAAGCAGCGTGGCCAGCAGGGTGAGGGAGGGGATTCTGTCTGTCTCCTCTGCTCTCCTGAGACCCCGCCTGAAGTGCTGCATCCAACTCTGGGGTCCCCAGCAAAAGGACACGGACCTGTTGGAGCAAGTCCAGAGGATGGACACAAATGATCAGAGGGCTGGAGCACCTCTCCTATGAAAAAAAGGCTGAGAGCACTGGGGCTGGTCTGTCTGAAGAAGAGGAGGCTCTAGGGAGACTTTACAGAGGTCTTGCAGTACCTAAGGGAGTTTATAAAAAGAAGGAACATTTTATATGCACAGATAGTGAAAGGACAAATAGTAATACTTTTAAATGGAAAGAGGGCAGGTTCAGATTAGACTTTTGGAAGAAATTATTTACTGTGAGGGTGGTGAGGCATTGAAACAGGTTGGCCAGAGAAGTTATAGATGCCCCATCCCTGGAAATGTTCAAGACCAGGTTGGATGGGGCTCTGAACAACATGGATGGGGCTCTGTCACTCTGAGTGACATTTCTGCTGGCCTTGACAGGAGGGTCAGAACTAGATGATCTTTAAGGTCCCTTCCAACCCAAACCATTCTGTGATTATATATTCTCTCTTTAGGATTTACAAGAGTGACTCGGGAGGAAATATCTCACATTGAATTCCAGCAAAACATTGTAACACAAATTGAGAAAAATAACACTGGCTAATTACCAGCACCAGATGGTCTTTACCCACAAATTAAACAGAGCTCAAGTATGATACAGCTGAATTGTTAACTGTAGGAACCCCTTACTGAAGCTAACACCATTCTATTATAAAGTCATGACTCGTGAACCTGTTGGAGAGTTTCTGAGGAATTTTATAAGCATGTGCATAAGGAAGACACAAAAAACAAACCACAAATTTCTTAATTAACTTGCCATGGGAAAAAAATAGAGGAAAAAAAAAGATGTTTACGTGGATAAACAAGTTTAAAAGAAGAAAGAAAAGGTAAGAATGCACTGTCTCATTGCAGGCAGGACACCAGTGTAGAACTTTGAGCTCATGCTGTTCAACACACACCTGATCTCAAGCAATCTCAATGATCTCAGTAAGGTAGGTTACTGATACTGAATTATTGAAGGCTTTAAAGAAACAAACTGGAGAGAGCTCCAGACTCATGATAGTGGTGACTTCATGACTGTTTAAAAAATGGCAGATGAAATTTAGTGTTAAGTGCACAGCAACTGAGAAAATGAGGAAAAGTCTCATACTGCATTCACAGTGATTGAATCTCCATTGTCTACTACTGGACATGAAGGATCATTGCATTAATAACTATGAAAATGTTAACTCAGTGATTAAAATATTAAAAAAAAAAAACACCAAAAATCCAAACCCAACAAACAAGTATCAGAAGTCCTCAAAGTGCAGAGAAAAACAAATTACTGTCCCACCTCCTGGTAAGATGTGAGTGCAAGGTATGTTTCTGATTTCCCCTTACCTGATAAGAGTAAGGAAAGGTTCACAAAGGGCAAAAGAAACAACTAAGTTCTGCAATGGCTTCCACACATAGGACAATAAAAATAGCTGCTGCTCTTTGACCAGAGGAGAGGACAACCAAGTAGTAGCATGGCAAAGCTAAACATATAGGGTTGTTCCTTGAGCAAAGAGGTCCCTGCCAAAGGCACAATTCAGTTACACTGTGAAATTTACTCCCATAGGATGTAGTGAATGCCATGAGTTTGCAGGATTCAAAAGTAATTACGAATATTAGTGGAAGCAAACATCATTAAACCTGATTACTTCATTAAACCTCAGGCACACGGTGTGATTCCTAGGGCTGTTCCATGCAGGGACAGGAGCTGGACTTTAATGATGCTAGTGGGTTCTGTCCAAGTCAGGATATTCTGTGATTCTGTAATGGCTACTGAACACAGGGACATCACATACAAGTGACAAAGCTTACTGAGAAAGTGTGCTAGGGAGTTATGACTACCTTCTTGTTCTGTGCCTCAGTTCTTCCTTAAGCATGCACTGTTGACCACCACCAGAGACAGGCACGTAACAAAACTAACCAGAGCTTCAATCTAGCCCAATGCAGTCATTCTTACAGCCTACAGGCTTTGTTGAAAAATTCCAGCTTTGATTCAGAGATCAGTGGAAAGAGAGTGAGATGGCAAGTTGAAGTGCACGCCTACATGCAAGCTGAAACTTCATCAAAGCTTTCCAAGTCCAATACATCATGCTGAGCAGCACTAATTACTCTGCCAGTTCTCTAATGGTAGGGGTGAGGTCATTTCACTCCAAAAATAGACAGTCACTTCACACTCACTCAACAATTTTGGAGAAGCAATGGGCCATCCTTCAACACAGCTGTACAGACACACTTCCAGCAGCAACCACTCCTACACACACCGACCAAGAGACTCCCCGTGCTCAGGAACGCCTTTTGAAGCACTTCTTGAGAACACCAGCTCCTCTTTAAAACATAATTGTTCAGAACTGCTATGCCTTCTGGGGTTAGATAGATGAATATTATTTGTGGCCTTTTCCTCTGTACATAATGGAGGTGAAGCACACTGGCACAGATAGAAACACCATGAGGTAGACTTTTTTTACCGACTGCTCAAACAATGTTAAAGGGCTTTCTAAAACACTAGGAGGGCTAAAACTACTTAAAAGAAAGGGTAGAGACAAATTAAGAATAGCTACTCTGAACAGGATTGCTCACACTCAGAATTTCTTAAGGAATATTCAGGAATTTATTTTGTAACCTTAAGGACATCTCACCAGTACACAGACTTGTAAGACAGTGCCTAATACACAGACCTGGGATACCAGTCCTGTCATCATCAGCATATTTAATTATGTAGTTTAATTGTACAGTTTAGGCACTAATTATTTTTTCCTAGAACAAAGTGTTTTTAGAATTTACTGTGCCACAACCACAGGTGTATTGGCAGAAAAAAAATAGTTTGCTACTAGCTTTACCAATGGTTTATCACTGGTTCAGCAAGTATTTCTGTACTTGCTCAATTCCTTTTTATAATGATCCTAGCAGATTTGATATAAGCAACTTAGAAATTCTTTGGAAAAACTTCAGAACAGAGTATTGAAATCCCGTGTATTCTATTCATAAGCCCAAAACACACACATCGTGATTGTACAGAAAAAAAATCTAATTATGCTGAGCTTTCACAATAATTTTCATTATTCCCAACAACCACAGCATTCAAAGAGAAAAATTAGCCAATTTAAAAAGAAAAAAAGAAAAAGAAAAAAACTCACTCAACCTCACACTGTTCCCACTCCTTCCTTCGAGTGCCAGCACCACCACCTACCAGAGAACATCTCTTTCCAGGGTGGGGAATGTGGGTATTTTCTTCTGATTCTTCCTAGAAGACCTGTGGTAAAAAAACTCTGCATGGATGACAGAAACACTTGGTCTACAGACTTGGCTGTCACATTTTCTCAACTTGGAGGGAACCAGAATAAATAAAAATCCTCTTCTGAAGTACTTAATTTCATGTTCACATACTGACCTATCATTATCTTTACAATACTTTTAACAATAAGATTTTTATTAAGTATAAAATCCCAAACCATTGCCAGAGTAATTATCTCAAATTTCTCTCTACCATCTAGCCAAGAAAAAAATTAAGAAAAATCAGGATAACCTCACAGCAGAGATCTACAAAAATGAAAAATACACCATCTTGGTAGGAAAAAATTGAACAATTAAATAGGTGTTTGCATAGTATGTTTTCTGATCTACTTTTTTTCCCAAAAACAAGTGAACTCCTAACTATGTCAGAATTGTGTGTTCTCTCGTTGCTAAACAGAAGAAGAAAAAAAAAATTTTTTTCAGTTCAAAATGGCACTTTAAAAGCACCACCAGGTATTTTTGCCAGTACTCCAAGACTGCACAATGATTTTTCAGCCTTACCAGCCTTACCACAAAAAAATGTTTATTTAAACAAAAACAGCATTCCAGATAGATATCACCTGGCTGCATCCTAAGACTTTGCAGCCACAGAAGCAAAACACTGCACTGAATGAGGCTGATGCACAGCAGGCAGACTGGAATACTGCAGTGGGCACCTCTCTGCTCCGTCTTTCACAGACATGCAAAGCCCCACAAAAGCCTCAGCATTACTTCACTGGCTGGAAGAAACTCCCTTTGCTCAGGCTGAATGAGAGTTATGAATAAAGACATCTTCTGGCAGACTGTAGCAGAGGAGTAATATCCAGAATAAGGGCTCAGAAGCTCATCTGCCTTACAACCAACAGACCACAATGTGGGAACATATTACAACATAATCAAGACAACTATATTAGGTTAGACACACTATAAATTTCAACTAAGCCAAAAATCAGAAGGCAAGATTTAAAACGAAAATTTATTCTCAGACTAGGGGGAAATGTGAATAAGCAAGAAACTACTCTCCAGTTGCTAATCCAGCACAGCTCAGGGTTTGGAACCTCAGACATTTCCAAGCAATTATGTGTTCCCTTGTTTATTCTGCACCCTTTGGAGTGTGTTGTACATCTCCATGTTAATAACCATCAAGGGATATCCAATAATCCGTTCAAGCTTGTGATTTTCTGCTATGCAAAGCTTTCTATCCTCACAGTTTCACCGTGTCCAGAGAACTGGACACCAAAGCTGTCCCTGCCTGGTGCACCATCTCAGATACACGCATTATACCCTGCGTGACGAGCCACGGGCATGAGAGAAATGCATTAAATTAAATGCATGCCTTGGTGCAGCTCACAGGAAGGACGGCACGGAAGCAGGCAGGAAGGCACGGGTGATCACTTCTCCGAAGGCCCTGACGCCAAACCCCGCTGGCTGGCTGTGAGCTCCGAGCACAGGCTTCCTGCACGGCCGAGCCCGGCTGCGGTCTCCCGGCGCTCCTGCTCTGCTGCCGGAACAAGAGCAGAGCCTCTGCCCTCACCTCCCGCTGAACCGAGCGGGCGCAGCGCGGCCCCGCACCGCCACCTGCCGCTGCCCCCGCCCCGGCAGCAAAAACACGGATAAAGAGAGGCCAGGACACCGAGCTACAGCCGCCCACCACAGCTTCCAGGGATTTCTGCCCGCGGGGACGGCCCTCGGAACAGAGAAGCCCGTGCTGTAGGGCTGCCCTGCGCTTGTCCCCAGCGGGCGGTGAGTGACAGCGGACGGCGAACGCACACCCAGGTGTGTGGAGAACCAGGCGGCCGTGTCACGGCCCGAAGGCACGGGGAATCCCATGGGAAAGACACAACTGGCTGCCCCGCAGGACCTGACCTAGTGACACAGCTTGAGAGCAGACTGCTCACGGGAACGGAGACAACCGGTTTCCACGAGTAACCACGTTACAGAGGCACAATGGTAACACAGAGGGCAAAGTTCATTCGATAGGTAAAACAGGGAGACTGCGGCGCTCAGTGTTAATAAGCATTAGTTACCGCTTTTACAGTGCCACTGGGACAATGAAGGATCCTTTCAGTCATCCCAAAAGGGACTGCCAAGGAGTGATAATACCTGCAGGGCTTTTGAACCATCACCACCACCACCTCCTTACGATTCAGAAGAGAGGACCTGAATGGCAAGTTAGATTCCCACGATGGTTTAAAACCTGCAGGTGAAGGCTGTCCTTTGAAACTGTCCAGGCTTAGATTTGATTATTCCGCAGGATAAAGGTAATTCCCAACAGCCCTGAAAGTCGACAGGAGAGGTACTTCTACCCACCTCCTTATCTACACCAATGCCATCACATGTGGGTACAGCACAGGCTGGAAAGCTGCTCATTCCATAGGGAAGGTATGGGAATTACTTGTACTAACCAGAAGCTGCAGAGAAGCTGCACCACAAATGCCAGCCCAAGAGAACACCTGCAGCTTCAGCAACAATCACCCACAAGATGTCAACAAAACAAGATTCAAAAAAGCAGGTGACAACACAAGCAAGTGCTTTCTCAGGCCTCGAAACACATGATGCTGAATCCCACTGGCTGGCTGTGAGCTCCAAGCACAGCCTTCCTCCGTGGTCAGAGCATGCGTATGGTTTCTCTCACGTTCTGTTCTGGTGCCTAAATAAAAGTGGAGCTTATGCTATCATCTCCCCATTGAACCAAGCACTCCTACTACCTAGTTTTATGAAGCTAGTAGAAGCGTAATTATATTTTTACACACTCCCTCTCTCCCACTGCCTTTGCCAAAAATTACTGAAGTCTGCCAACAGACTCAAAAGTAATTAGGGGAAGACACACACAAGGTACCAAGATTAGCCCAGATAAATTTCGTTTGGAAACCAGGCTAAAAATTACAACGTTGTATTTATTAAAAGAATCCCCTGAAGCCATATTCATGATTTCTACACCGCTGTTACTGGCAATATAGCAGATTTTAAAAGCAATTTTTGGAGGATCATATTTGGTTTCTACAAATCAGATTGATTTCACCCCTTCTAGCTGCAAGCCAGCCATTTATTTTCCCATCCCTTAAAGGGGGACGATAAGTACTTACCTACCTCGGAGGTGATCTGTGTACAAACACAAACGGGGTATGAAGATCTTTAAAGCATTGCTCTACATAAAAAATATTATTGCAAATATACCTGTGAGATTAGCACACACACATTTTATACTTTTTGAAAGGCTGAAATCTTTTAAAGATACGAGCACAATAGAGGGCTAATCCTAAGATATATTTAAGTGTGATACAGAGGAAATCATTTCTTTAGCAACCTTTCACCAAGTTAGCTTGCTGCTGCAACTTAACTCACTACTTAGGAAAAGTGTGTATTTGATTGGACAGTTACCTGGCTTTTAAGAATGTCTGAGAGAGAAATAATGGGCTGGAAAATGTTTCAAGCAGGCCTTTCTCGAACACTTCTTTCTTTGTTGGTGCTCACGGCCAAAAAGTGCATCTATTTATCCTTAAATTCATCTCAGTTATGACACTGCATAGTGAAAGGCCTGATAGAAACTCAGTCAGTGTTTCCAGCACATCCAGAACCCATGCATGTTCCTGTTCCCTACTGCTGTCTTGAAACCTTAGTGGAACACTCACAGATATTGCTTGTTGACTCACAACGGGAGATAAACCTGCCTCACTGCTGCTCACATGGGGCAGGTTGGTTGGGATGACACCTTTCCTCCTGGCACACAGCCAGGGATGGTGGATGTGCTTCACTCAAGGTGGGAAAGAACAAGAGGCTATGGAAAATGAGTGCAAACCCCACAGTCTTTGAAGAGGCAGTGTGAAAAAAGTGTCTATACCCCATAGAAGCACAGTGGACCTTTCCCCTCGCTCCCCCAATATACATTAGGTGATTTTTGAGCCCAAAAAAAACCATTACATGCTCCACAACATCCAGGCGACGGTAAGAGGGGCCATCACCTGCTTCCCCACTCCTTCCTTTTGCCAATCCGCACTGCTCTGCCTGCACAGGGCTGCACGCTCAGTGTGCAAATCATTAATCTGTCACCTGGGTGAAAAGAACCCTGTGTATGCATTCCCCAAGTCATCAGTCAAACAATGATGGCCTGCTGAATTACCCCAAATAAGCAAGCCATACAGAACTGTCTTTTTAATTATAAAAGATTCTTATCAGCTTACCTTACTGCATTTTGGACTTCCCCCTTGTGCCCTAATTTAATTATTTATGAGGAATTAAGAGCTTGTATTTTCAATAAGTGCTGAGAAGGCTGCTGTTTCTTCACATGTACCCAGTAATTGTCATATTACAAATTTAGCTAAGGTGTATTGCAATTGCAGCAAAGTTCTAGCCAGATATTTCCTCTTCCAGCAGGCGTTCATGTTGCACAACTCTTTTTAACTTATCAATGTCTCCTGACATACACCAAACTACAAGCTCTCTACAAAGATGTAAAATGTGAAATTAAAATATAATCATCACTTGGTGTCATTGGGTATGTCTTACATACTAATGTAAGAATTCAAATGAGAGAAGTAGTCAGAAAAAACAACATTTAATTACAAAAGAGCTTTTAAATTAAAAAAATGTATAATGGCACTAAACCAAAAACAAAGTTATTTAAGAGATCATAACCACAGGTTGGTTGCAATTTTATACTGAAACTGTACAGCTGTTCCTATCATCTGCACTTTGCTCCTGATTAAAATAACATCTAGAGTTCCAGTAACAAGTAATCTTTACAGAACTATAATGTATTATGAAAACACACATCATTTTTGTATTACATGTCAAAAAAACCCCTTATATTTATTACATTAGATTCATAAATGTTCACCTAAGCATTCTACTGTTTTTCTACTCTACTCCTTACATTTGAAGAACAGGGAGTGTGGTTTGTTCAACAGACAACAGTGATTTGTCTTAGAGGATCTGCCCATCGTGGCACAGTGCTATACCTTGTGGGGTACCCAACTAGATGGAGCATCGAGGGCAGTACAGTCACATTAGAACATTATTTTATTCACCCTGCTTTTCAGAATCAGCCAGTGCTTCCTCGTCATATGAAGACAGCCTTTGACTTCAAGAAACAATAAATACACATGGCCCCTAAATTGTTCATATGCTGTGGATAACTAATCAGCAGACATCTAATTTTTCTATGACCTTTCAGAGTTCTGTTTCACTGCTTGTACATAAAAGGCAGAGTTCCAGTGGCTACTTTGTCAACACAGTCAGGGCCCATACCCAAAACTCAGCAGAAAGGTCCTTTATTCCTTTAATCAGCTTTGATCATGTAAAAAATGTAATTCAGTCCTTGATTGTAAGTAGAATATTCCCTATGAGGTCAATATAATTCTGTGTGTGCATTGAAAGAAAAGTATTTCATTCCAAGGATACAATTTCACAGTAGTTATTTCAGGTAGTCAGCACACAGGTGTAAGCGCTTGAGCAGAGTTGAGCTAGTTTACAATAAGTTGTAAAGTGGTACACAAGCTGGTGAGCCCAAAGTTTTGGTGTGGGACTGGGGCTCTGGAGCTCCAGCTGCAGGTCTTTGTGTTGCAACAATCCTCATCAGTCTGTAATTTATTATCTGGGAATTCCACGGGGAGCTTTCAGTCCTCTGCAAAGAGATGGATTTGCAATAGTTCTCTGTTGGACTATTAATTTTTGAAGTGGTTTAGACACCATCTATCAGCATCAGGGAAATCAGAACTTGATTTCTAGCTTTGTCCAGGATAGATCAGACATAAAGCTGATGGTAGGTGACATCCACAGTAGACCATAACACTGGTTTTTGAGAGAAAGTTTTAGTGGTTTGCTACCTATGAAATTTAGACTACAGCTTCCTTCCACAGTTATTTTTCCTGAAATTTTTTACTGTGCTAGTAATTGAAAAATTTTGGCAGTTCACAGAATTCAATCTATCAGATGTCAAAAAACCCTGAAATCAGTGTATGTAACATGGCTGCCTATCACTGCTGAAAAACCTAAAGGTCTTTTTAGTGCATGACAATATGCCAGAAAGGACAATGCCAAGAGCAATGAGCTTTAAAAAGACTCACCTTGTCACGTGATCCTTTCTTTTTCTTTCTTTTTTTTTTAATAATCTCAAGAGTACAATCAACTGGAGTAAGAATAAAATTGCTTAAAAGATCTAGCAAAAAAAGCTGCATAAAAAGCATTTTCACAGTTGTTTTTAAGTAGTTCTCATCAAATTTAAATTAGGACTTCAAAAAACAAAATATATTGCATTGCAGTTTTTTCCTGTGAAATTCACACTTATTTGAGAAATTCATATGACTCGGTTAAGGTATTTTTAATACTGTACCATTCAGAAGTACTAATTGGGATTTGGTTCTCTATTGTACTAGCATTGAAAAGACCTATATGAACACAAAATGCTACACAAACAGGTTGTAAATCTCTAATATAAAGAGGTTAAACACCTGTTTGAAAAATAAATTCTTCTTAAATAAGACCTACCAGATGGGAGGTAGATTAGTGCCATTAAAATATTTAAGGTACTTATATATAAAATATATAAGG
The DNA here is from genome assembly GCA_013398175.1 of Climacteris rufus. NCBI lineage: Eukaryota > Metazoa > Chordata > Aves > Passeriformes > Climacteridae > Climacteris > Climacteris rufus. The sequence goes on from VZRZ01000595.1 coordinate 353,551, forward strand.
TACTTATGCTCAGTTCAACTATGAGTGGGAAAACTGTGCTATCTCCAAGATTTTGCTGCAAGTAAAACTGAACGTTTACTGGCTACCACTGTTGGGTCTCCATCACTTTCTAATTTTTTTTTTTAATAACTGGATAAGGTTCTATTAATATATATATATATATTGGTTGAATAGTGAAAGGACACACTATGCCTTTGAAACATTCAGCTTTACAACAGAAGTCCACAGGTTGTTTTTCTTGCCACTAGTTGTGAGCTTAGCTCTGCTTAGGTTTTATAACCCACTCAGCATTTGGGTTGAGCTGGTATAGGTCCTTCATGTAGGTATCATCATCAAGGCAGCGTTCTCCTGGAAACAGAAAAGGTATGTGGTTACACCAGTAAGAAAAGAGAAAGGAAACAACTTTAAAAGTTCCTGTCACTGTTTTACTCCATTCAGTTTTTTTCAAGGTCTCTCTGTGGTTTTTAACAAAGGACAATGCACATACAAGTTGGAAGTGCTCTTACCCTTCCCATTTGCCTTGAAGAGGAAGGGAGACAAGAGGAAAAAGGAAGGAGAGCAGGGGCTGTTCTACCTCTGTGGCACATTCTAGATCAGATTCTTCACACAGACCATGCAGATGGGAGCTACCCTCTGCAAGTGCTTAGGAAAAAAAGGAGCAATGCCCTGGTCCTCTCATGGTTATATTCAAACACTGTGTTCACATTTGCATGCAAGCCTATTAAAATGTCAGGTTATTTCCCTCTTTTTAAATTCTAAGTTTGTGCGAGGTTTGTCCTTGCTAAGATGTTACTCCCTATCCTGCTCCTCTTAATCAGCTGTTCTGCATAGCACTTGTAATAGTTGCAGTCCTAGGACGAAAAAGTAGTACACTGTTCTTGGTGCATTACGAGCAATTAATTTATGTCTAGTAGCTATGATGAAAATAGCATATGCTGATCCATCAAGATCTGCATATTCCTCCCATTCCCCTACAGGCAAAGCATTATCTCATGCATCTGCAGCTCTACATCACAGTCCCTCTTCTAGTCCACTGTGCAAGTGGTTGGGGTAGACGGCTTGTGCCAGGCAGATCTTTCCAGCACACGCACTCCTGACGCAGGAGGCGAGCAGAGGGGCAGTGCTGTGTGTCCAAGTGTGTCTGCCAGCTCCTGGGACTCCCTGTGCAGAGCAGGCAAGAAGGCAAGACTGCCTGCTCAACCATGCTCAGTCTTCATCTGCTCCCCGTAGGATTTTAATCCCAACTCCTGTGACCAAAACTGCCCATGCTGCTTAACTAGGCCCTCTCCTCCACACAGTGCAGCGTGTTCAGGCAGTGAAAGCACAGGGACAGTGCTTTGCCACGTTCCCAGCCAGCCAGTCCTGGGCACAAAGCAGTGGCAGAAGTCCCAATCAGTGCCCTGTAACCTTACAGTGTACTGAGTACTCAAAAAACGTCTGGAGACTGACTCCAGCAGCTACATCTGCTAGGGGACAGGATCACAGCACTGTGTGTGTTACAATCATGAGCATCAGTGTAAGGATATGAGTGTGTCATGAGCCCCTTGAGTCTTCTTGCTTTTGGGCTCCCTCTACATGAATCTGCATCAGAGAGGGAGATGGCAAAGCTCAGGACAGCTGGTTTCCTTACACCTGTACAGCAGGTTAAAGTCAGGGAGTTCCTCTTTCTTCAACTAAGAGTATTAACAAGGACTAGTATTTGTAAAGGCTGATTAAAGTTGAAATTGTCTGGAAGTAAACCATTCAGACAGAGAGCTTTCTAAGGTATTATAAAAAAAAACAAATCTGCAACTAGCCACGCCCCTTCTCTAAGAGAAATATAATTTCTGTCACATGTTTAAAGTAATATTAGGTTGTTCCAGTTTCACTGGAACTGTGTTAGAAAACCTTTTTTCTGCAATAATTACACCTCTGTACAATAAACAAGATATTCCTCTCTTTTAAAAAAGTATTACATCTGAGATTGCAACCTGCTTTAACAGGCACAGGAAATGTACGAAAGGAAATGCATACGGGATATACAACAGAACATTCGTCTGGCATCCAGCTATCTTAGTAACCTCTTTTTTGCCATTAGACTTAGTAAAAACACTAAAACATATCTGTTGCAGGAAACATAGGGAAGTGCTATTTTTAATTGAGTCTTTTGGTTTAGACATGCAAAAAAATGATTTATAATGTAAACTAGGTAAAAAGGAAAAATGCTAGAGGCAGCAATTTACATACAAGATTTAAACTTGCAGAGTACAGAAGTACTACATGGAATTTTATAACCTCAAATAAGTTTAACAGGTCACAGGTAAGAAAAAAGTAAATGTAAGTCAAATCTACTACTGTTTTCTAGTTCTCCTTTATTTTCCCCAGAGCATATGAAAAATACTGTGATTAGAAACTGATTCCTAATGCAACAATACTCTTGCATTCATGAAAGAAAATTTCAGAACTGTGTTCAAAATTATCCTTGGCATTAGCCTTGCTGACCTGCTACTTACTTTAATCAAGAGGGTTTGCAATAGACAGAGCAGGAAAGACTAACAGAGCAGGAAAGACTAACTGCTGGAAAATTTTATCACATGGTCATCTTTCTGGTTGGGCATTTTTTTCCCACAAAGGAACCTGCAAGCAACGTTCAAGTGCAGAACATGAAGGACTGTAGGTTCACCTATTATGCCTCAATACAAAAAGATGAGTAAGATGAACTTCAAGCACCTTCCTATCCAACCTTTTTGTGCTTATTCACTGTACATACATATCAGGAACATCTGTTACAGCTGTCAACTTCCTCTGGGACAGATAATAAGATACTACTAATATAATGATCACACCAACATCTCTGCCGCCTTCTCCACAAGGTTAACTGTCTGCCTTAGTGTCAGGGAGAACTGTGGACATGAATAAAAATGCAACCACAGTGAAGCCCATGGACAGTGTGCCAAGGAATCCAGTTTTAGCAAAAGAAGTTGTTCAGAAGCCATTCTTACCTATATTTCCTCCTATTTCATAAAGAAAGACCTCTTCTTTCTTGAGCATTTGGACATTGCCGCTGTAAGGAACAAAACACAATGAATGATGATATTACGAAGGAGTCTGTAGATCAGTCACCCAGTCTGGAAGAAATTATGCTAAATAAGATCAGCACTAATCCTTTCTGTGTATGCTTACTGATATAGTCAGTGAATAAGAATACCCTTGCATGCTAGTGCAAAGGAATAGTCCTGCAAGTGAGCAGTACATTATAGAAAAGGTAAAATAAGATAAACTTAGTGAAGAAACTGCAGGGTTTAGAAAAGAATTTCATTGTTATTAGCAAGTAGCCTGATATTTATACTCTGATTTTTCTTTTGCTGCTGCTGCAAAAATAAATATTCCCCCCAAACACTCCATATTTCAAAAAAAGCCTTATGGTTGGGTGGAAGAAACCACACTCTTGCTGGATTTAATTATATTGCAACTAAAAAGAAGTGAAAAACAGCCAGTGGAAGAATAAAGTCCCTCCCTGTATTACAAATGGATTCTATTATTCTCACTGCTTAATTGTAATAATACATGCTAAAGCACAGACAGAAAATAACTTTCTGACAAAAGTGTAAACAACTAAAAACAGCATTTAGGAAAAAGCAGCTTCTTAATCTCAACTAGTGCACCATATTATTGCTTTAGCTAAATAGTTATATATGATGGACACACGTTAGTTTATTTTTTTTTCAAAAGACTGATTAAAACTTCTCATTTTCTAAATGGGTTTGGATGACTAAAATGTAGCTTCCCTTTTAAATCATTTCATGTGCATGACATTTGCACATCATTATATCCCAATACTTATTATGTTGTTTTATATCAATGCATTCTTTTAAAAAATATTTTCTTTGTCCTTTCCTCATTCCTTTGTTTACTTGGAGTTCCCTTCTGACTTGTCTCCAGAAAATTACAAAACTATTCCTGACCCATCAGATTAAATAGCAATTAATTTTTTACTAACAGCACTCGTATTCCTGAAGACTTCCTGATCTTTAATGACATTAGAAGCATTAATTCCTCAAGCATGTATTTTGATGGCTATATTCAGCCAAAAAGTTAATGAACTGACCTGGACTTCAAGTATTTTAAAACTTTTTCTTGATATAATAAATGAAAAGACACTTCTCCTGAAATCATAACAAAACAAAAACGTGTTTATACCTTTTCTGGCTGAGAAACCTGGCTACTATATCACCGGCTTTCAGTTCTTCTGTCAGCTGTATTGCCATGGAAACTTTGGAAAGATGAGGCGCTTGCACCCGTATCACTCCCTGAGGAACATCAGTCTGCAAAGCAATAAGAGTGTTGGAACAAAGCTGCTAGCAGCTGGCTTTGATGAGCTTCTCAAAATACAGTATGGAATAAGTAAGTAAGTGCAGTGCTCTGCACTTCACTATCTACTACACTTCACTACAAAAATAAGGTAAGTACGCAGTAATTCAGTAAATTACATCTGACCTTCAAAGCTCTTTTTAACAACAGGGAGAACCTCAGAACAAAAGAACAGTAGTGTTTATTTTCAAAGATGTTAACGATAACAACAACAATTATGCTGTATTAAGAACACACTTTGGTATGATAAGAAGCATGTGACATTGGTATGGAAAAGTCTTGCTGCAGGCATGAAAACCAGGCAATGCCCCTGCACCAACCCTCTGCTGGAACTTTGAGAAGAAACCCTTCCAGTTTCATTTAATCTGAACTTCATGTGAAAAAAAAAAAAATCACAAAGGACTCATGGATCACTTTGCTTTAAGTGATTCCTCTTTTCTCTTTGTACATTTCATTTTTTAAAAAACAGATATTCACTACTGCAGATTTTTCTCCCTATTTTTTATTCTCCAGAATATATGCAGCTAGCCAACCTGCAGGTCTGACTATATAATGGATTTGTATTTTATTTCAACCCACAAGTCCTTGATGATGAATATTAATCATATTAGCTACAGAGGAGGAGGGCTCCAAAGGACAGTTTTTCTGTTCAACTTGCCAGTACATGACATTTGAAGTTACAAAATGCGTAATTTATTTGTGAATAAGGCCCTAATTTCTGTTCCTGGATTTTTTTTTATATTCGTATTACATGATCATTTACCCAAATGTACTCATTTTGATAGGAAAAGAAAGTAAGAGTCTCAGTATGCAAGGCCAGCTATGACAGTTCAGTCTCTTCTTTCCCACCCCACACCCCTCCACTCACTCAATTGCAAGGCTGAGCATTTCTTCTTCCATAATAAATGAACAAATTTGGGCACCTGTGAATCTAGAATAGCTTCTCTGAAACCATCAGAGTTAAACGAATATAGAACGTGAGAAGAATGAGATGCACAGCTTCGTGAGAGAGCTGAAGGCTCATCCCTATACAAATGATGAATTATGGTCAGTAATTTTAACCAAACACTCCTTTTGTATCCAATCTTATCATTTATCGATTTAAAAATACTAGACATAATAACTATTTCTGTCTAAAGCATTAAGAGTCATCATATTGAGAATTTGCTACGTAGTAATCATAGAATCAAAGTTTTGTAAGATTGCAAGAGATGTCTATAAGATCTCCCCTAGACTTACATCTAAATTTGTCAAATCTGTTCTTTAGAGCCTCCACCTATGGAAACAGTGTCTGTAGCCATCTGCTAGGTAGTTAAATCCTGCTTAGAAAATTTTTACCTCTTTCCAAACTTCTAGGATCCTGGCAAGAGGAAATTAAATTTTTATGGATAAAATGGGTATTCATAGATGTCCCTAACTGGTCTTCTATCAAATTCAGCATGGTAAATTTACACTGGCTTTCATTTTTGCATACAGTTCTTTATCATTTTGTTTCAGTTGATTTTAGTGGAGTTTTTTCCAACTTTCAGCTGGATAACTTTTTTTTCTTACACAGCAGGCATATGATAAATTATTTAAAAACCAGACTGCTTTGAGTATATAAGAGGCAGAACAAGAAATGTCCACAGAGCTCTAACATTATGGTCACAGATCAAAGAGAATAATTACTTTGTTTATTCACACAGAATCATTATTAGCTCAGCTAATGAATGCATTTTGCCACTTTCACCACCTGCATTTCCAGGAGAAATCATGCTCAGCTGCACAGTATGTTAATGCTTGCAAACTATAGAGAGCACAGAACCTGAGCATGCCCTAGACAATTCAGCATGCAAGTTGGAGGGAAAGAAAATGTGGCCTAAAACCACTTGGAGCTGAATCACAGAAGGACCCATTCTCTGCACAGCACAGTTCAAAACATCCAAGTTAGGGGCTCTGCATCACAACATATAAGCCATGAACCTATGAGATGAGTGACAGTAAGCTGACGAATGGCTCACCTACACTACTCAGTTTGCAAGTTCCCTCTCCTGCCTCACAGGCCCCCTCAGGTTAGATTTAAAACACTGCAACCTCTGGCTGAATTAGGTACTTGCACTCTTGAAAAAAAATGAAGAGAGTGCATCCTTAACTGAGGGAAAATACATTGGCCTACAACATTTAGTCTGCAGGTACAGCAGTCACCTGTGAGGTACTCGTCTTCCTTCAAACCCTTTCTTTTCAGAGGGCCTTGAATCTATAGATCACAAAGAACAGCAAATGCCTGGTTAGAGGATCTGGGATTCTTCTATTCCATTTTTCATGATACACTTAAATATTTTTTACTCTAGATGGAGAGAAAAATTAAGCAACTATGCAGTATTTTCACTAATGATGGAATATTATATATATTTATTAAATGTGCAAATTACACCAAGCAGAAATGGGGCATGAGCATTGTGAAGAACAAAATCCAATTTTCAAAATTTTGACATGGAAGGCAACGTCTGAAAGAAATGCCAAGCTCTCTTTGTGCTGCAAAATGTTGCACCTAGTTTGGGACAAAAATCTGAAAAATTATACAAAGAGAAATGATTTAGCAGATAGCAAATTTTTTTGGTAAATAATCTGGCACTAGAGTGAGTGATAAATTCAGCAAGAGTCAGAAATGTTATTCTGTGTAAATTCAAACAGATAATACAGACAAAAGGGCCATGGGATACAATGGTTTTCTAAACTGCAGCAGCTAAGCCCAGTAGCATTGCCTTGTGCTGCTCACATGACTGCTCTCTTTTTTGGAACAATTGCACCATACTGAGGACTACAATGACAGATGGTATAAACCTGGCTAAAGGCAGTAAGTAAATTTTCAGTCCTGAGGGCATCTTTCTTTGCCTGTCTAGAGCATTATGCAGACCCATACCAACATAAAGACTTAATCCCTAACACTGACTGGGGCCATAGGTATGCATAGGTATCCCAAAAAGCAATTAACCCTCGCAAGCCCTCTAATGTTAACAACTCTCAGCATCGGAAAGAGATCTCACCTGAAGTTTGCAGGAAATACTATTTAACCTCTCTCTCAAAAGGGGAAATGTGATTGATGGAGAGGCCTCCCTCATAAGAGCTAAGATGAAATTTTATCCAAATCAGCTGCTATTAAGAATGCAGATACTGAGTTATTTCTGGAGAGTATGGAAGTGACTCAAGTTCTGTCCATCTATGTTTAATCATGTGGAGGGCCACAGCAAGGGTAGAAGATAGAAACTTTTCCTTAGCTTTTACTCAGCTGCACACAAGATATTTAGGTCTCAGAAGTTTCAAACAGATGTCACTGCAGTGGGAATTCACCACAAGTCTGGGTGTCTCACTTGCCATCTAATAGTGAAATGTACCTCAGGAACTGCACAGGAATAGTCACCTCATTTTTAAATTAAAGCATAAAAAGCATAAAGTATAAATTGAAAAGTGGGGGGGAACCCAAAGCAATAAATATTCCTTAAAGAATGAGACATTTTTTTACTTGGAAAAATGTATAAAATTGTTATTCACAAAGAAGTCTTATCAATTTGTGAATATGATTTTAAGAGTAATATGTTCTCAAGTGCCCCAAATTACTGAATGCTTGGAATAAGCATGAAGGATTTGTGAAAAACTGTACCATTTAATTTTGAAGAAAATCCCCGCAGAATTCTAGGGCTTAAAGAAAACTATTGAATAGTAACTTTACATTTACATTTGAGTAAGAATGTATTACATGAGGCTTCAGTTCTAATTCTCCAGTGGATGAGAAAGGCATAATTTACTCTAAGAGACCTCAGCCTTAACTCCCCAGTGGATTAAAAAGACATATCTTACTCTAGAAGACCAACAGCACTGAATGATACAAATAAATCCAATATCTGAACTTGCAAGAGCATTTGCTTATTTCAGGCTATTTGCTGTTATTTCTATGTTGAACACAGGATGGCAGCATTAAGTGTCATCTCATCATAACTCAACTGAATCGCATTCAAAGAATTCTTTCTTATTTGACCAAGAGAAACAAATTCCGGTGTTTAATTAGCTTTATTTTAAAACCATATGTAAGTCATTCTGTGTAAAGATTCTTTTATATAGACAGATATGAAAGTAAGGCAAAGTGATGCCTGGGGAATTAATCAATTTTCGACATTAAGATATGTGTCAAATATTGCATACAAAATGAGGTAAGAATATTGAAATGTAAGTCTCTGGCAGATGCTGGATATACGGCATATTCATTTGCCACATTCTATTTGTTTTGGCTTAAAAGCGTAAAAAATGCCTTTATGAGAAAATGACAACCCTTTTTTTTGTAACAGTCTGACATAGACACCCTTGACACGAAAGCCAGACTGCTCAGAGTGCTGCATTTCTACCAGCGACCACAAGATGACTCTACTTCCCCAGAATCTTCACAGTGACTCCAACTCACAAGAGGGTATTTTCATACCACCCATGTGAGATTCAATGTGAGATTCTCATACTAGTAAAATCTGATACGTATTCATTATGTTACCAGAATACACGTATTTGGTGTTACCTGTTTGTGTATTTAAACTAATTTTGGAATAATATATTTCAAATGCTTTGTAATTAAGATACCATACTGTATAGGCTAATGAGTTTCAAAACATTGTCATTATAAAAATTATAAACAATTTCGAAGTGCACAAGGTGTATTTTTAAAGTTCTGATGTTAGTGGGAACAGCTCAACTAAAATCTTTCTGAACTACAGGAAAAATTAACACTATAACACCACAGATTTTTTTTATTATTTTAAAGAATGTGTGAAGTGTGTTATGCTGAATCTTACGCCTTGACATCACTGATGGGTCTGGCAGAAGCCAGTCACCTAAAGGAGAGATACTGAACTGTGGATTATATACGTTGGATTAAGTTGGCAGTAGCCATTTGGACAATAGCTGCATAAGAAGTAGTTTATCAGTTTTTCACATTTGTTTCATTCTCTGGGGTTTCTTGGGCTGGGCAGGTTGTGCATGTTCTAGCTAAAGATTGAGACAAAGAGTCCAGTGGTTTTGGAACTCCTGTAGATGGAATATTTAAATGCTAGTTTTGTTTCCAAACACTTTTAATTATCAAGCAGTGAAATCCAGATATTTAGTTTACAAGTGAACACACAGTTTATACTGTGACTTCCATTGGGCAACAACACATCTAAACGTGGGTACAGTAATACCGAATCTTGTCACAGCACTTGCTCTCTCTACAGATACAGACCTAATGTATATTTATTTCAGATGCCCAAATTAAAACAACCTGTGGGATACCATTTTTCAGAATATAAATATTTTGAAAAATCTGGGAAAACAAACAAAAACCCAGTACAATCCTCTAAATGTGTCATGCTGACAACCCATAAACTATGAAATCCACATTAACTTGCTATCTATTGAAATTCTCAGTTAAGTAAGTGTATATACCCCCTCTGCTATATTCACTTTTTCACTAAAAATCACGGTCCTATTAATAAAGTCTTTCAGATCTATGTTTCCTTACATCATTAGGAGTCTTCTCCTGTTTCTCATGCTTCTCCCGGTCATATGCCATCTTTTTCAGAAGCTTCTTCATAGCTTTGTCCTTCTTCTCCTTCTTCTGGCTTTCAGTGTTTTGTTTTCTCACTTGGTTAACAATAAACTTAGGAATCTAGATGGATATAGATAGCAAGCATGAATAACTATGTAATTTTCTTAAGTGACTAACTTACCAAAATGTAAATGGCCAGATTATCAGGTAGTACTCAAAAAATTGTATTTATTTCCAGTAAGAATTAAAGATTCAATAATACAAAACTGAAACAATTTAAAAACCACTCCATATGTGATGCAATATTCCATTCAGTAAGATCTCAGGGAGAGAAGTGGAATCATACAGTGTTTTTACTTTTCTCAGTCAAAAAAATTCACTTGACACTTAGTGTGTAAAATGGTGTTAATTACTTTTCCTCATATGCAGCAAAGGTCAAAATTGTTTCAAGCTGTTGATGGACAAAAGAGCTCCAACTTGTCCAGTTTGTCTAATCTAGAGCTTTGCTTAAGACCATAGCACAAGTTCATATTTTATCCAAACATGTCTTATCCAATAATAAGTTTGGCCCAGAAGGGAAATGGGTTAAAACTGTGTTTCCACTAAGATCTCAAAGCCAAAAAGAATTGCCCATAGCAAGGCATACTGATAGACCAAATACAAAGATCCCTCAAGGACTTATTTTTGAGTTCATATATTAAAACCCTGACCTTCAGAGCTTAACATCAGATGTAATAATTTTGTTTTGCTCCCGTAAGATTTATCCATGAGCAAGAACCCAGCTGGATGGGTCTGATCTTTCTCTAAATCATGGCTGTAACTTCACATGACTTCTTTATGCAGACACCTTGTTTGTGACATCTATCATCTCCCACTCCCCCTTAAAAACACACTTACTGTCCAGAGAAGTTTTTGGTACTGAATCAGAAAGCGCATGACATTTGCTGTCCCAGCTGCCATAACAAACTCGCTTTGCTCAATAGTCTTGGAGCCAAACCCATGGAACGTGAAAAGGTTTGGGGCCATCACCACCGCAACATTCTTTAACGTCATTTTATTTTTGTCTCGGTGATCAATTACCCTTTGGAGGAATTCAAGCAGTACCTGAAATAAGAGCAGAAGTTACAGCTCAACTCTGCAAGTGAAAAGTCAAATGTGCAGAGTTGAACATGAGCATGTGAGTGAAACATGACGTTACCTATTTTTTGAAAAAGCTCTTAATTCCTAATAAAACCACATTAAAAGCAATCAATAATAAAGTGTGGATATATTTATTCACAGGACTGTAATGCAAGTTTTGTTTCTTTCAAGTAATGAAGTAAAACATTCTTGTCATTTTTGTGGGTAACATTTTCAAAAGCATTTGTGTGACTTTGAGGCCCTGCACAGTAAGATTTTTTTCAAAACCTTTGTTTTGTAGGTGCATAAGTAGCATCCCACAGATGCTTGTGAAGACATTACTGTTGGCACTTCTTAAATTGAAAGCGAGCACAATAGTGCCAGCTGTCATGGTTATGGAAACATGGAGTGGCTAATTCTGTAAGGTAAGCAATTCATGAGTAAAGCACTGCATTGTGAATGACAGGTAGCCAGTTAGAAACTGGCAATTTTCAATTAATTCAGTTCCAGGTATTTGTAACTCAACTCAAAAGGCTACTTGACTGCTTCCACACAATAAACAAACTCAAAAAGAAAGCCTTGTTTGAACAGTAAGACCTAGTAGGATTGTTTGCCTCTAATAGATGATGTTCTGCATCCTACACAAACTGTGCATTCATTCTTGATTGTAGCAGTTTTAACAGTAAGCATATTCTGAAAAACAGATTAATAGCTTTGCCACAAGAGGACAAATGTAAATTGGAAGACTCCATGTAACACACTACAAATAGCAACAGGAAGTGCAAATTTTTACCGAGAGTAGAAACAAACAGCACAAAGAAAAGTGGGGAATAAAAATGAAGAACTAAACCCACTTTACAAAGGGAAAATCACATCCATTGTACTCTAACACTGTTTGCTTTTTGCACTGGAAATAATGACTGCTGCAAAAAAAAAGGGAGCAGAACTCCTAAGACAAAAGGTTGCTCACTGGGAGATGATTATTGCAATCTCCTGGAAAAATTTCAAGCCACATCCTTAAAAGTCATTTGGGAGGAATTACAGCCCTAATGTTTTTTTTCCCCCAAAGTTATGTGAAATGGAGGGGCAGGGGGAGGGTTGGGTGGTAAACCACTAGTTTAAGCATTAACTTTGAATTGCAAAAAAAAAAGAATGTTAAATAGACAACCACATTCATTACAGTGGATTCACAGAAACAGACAAAACATTTGTGCACGAAAATAGTATTAACAATTCTAACCTTCAGGGTGTCTCTGTTTGCTTCAGGTAGAAGGATAACCAAAAGATTCAAAGCTTGCAGTTGCTGTTTCCTCGTTGGAAGATCTGCCAGGAAAGCACATGGACCTCAGTATTTTGAAATTGTTATTTGTACTCTTCAAAAAGCATGATTCCTAAGTTGAAACCCCTTGCAAAATGCTGAATGCATACACATGGCTAATTATCATAGTACGACAAAGGACTGGAAGATCCTGGTTTTCTGATACTCATTTCCATATGTTCCTTTAGGATTCAATTGCTGCGTGACTCAGCAGTCTTCTGGCAATGTTTTCTAGATGTCTTGTGATTTCTCCTTTATTTTGCAATGCTACAAGAAGGAATAGCTAACAGTTCTTCCCTTTCTGAGCCTCTGCTCCAACATATGAAAGAGTATATTCAACACTGCTTTCACAGTTTCTCTGATTGCCTTCATAGCTGCACAGTCTCCCAAGTCACCCACACAGAATATCACGTTAGTGAATAAGGCAGGTCTCCAGCAACATAGCATCTGCAATGGCAAACCAGTGAGGATTATAAAGGCAAGAGCAGAAATCTCAACAAGTATCTACAGCAGTGAGTGCTGTACCAAATGAGGTAAGTAAGCTACAATAAAAGAAAAGTAACATTGGTTCTGCCTTTACCAATTGCTCAGTGGTGCATCATTCACCCAAGACGCACAATGAATGCATCCCTGCACTCCTCCACCTCCTAGGAGACCTACATCCTGGCAGTGTTGAGCAGCACGAAGCTCCAACTCTCACATTTGTCACTTGTGATAAACTTCCTCCTGTCATGCTTTAGAGGACATGCTCTGGCAAGTCTTCTCAGCAGATTCCTAATGGATCAGGCCATACACAAAACAAGTGAAGAAGAAGTACCTGCATAACATAGTTTTATCACACTATTTCAAAATTCAACAGGGCTATTCTCATGCATCCTGAGGGGATTCCAACTGAATTGCTATTTCAAATACATTTCATCCAAATCAATTTGGCATGCACCACCAAACAAAAATAAAAGTTCATTGATGAAATAACAAAAAATTCCATGCTGACTACTTTCTACCATACTAAAAATTAAGGATCTGAATAAATGAGTGGCAAATTGTACAGCCATTTAAAACATCAAGTAATGAGAGCAGTGTATCTACCTGCTTTAGAAAGACATACATTAAAAGTAAGGCTTAAATTCAAAATACCATATGTGACAATGTTCAAAATGCTGCAAAACCCAATCTTTTCCTAGGAAAGTAAGCAAAAATACAATGGCAAAACAATTTTAAATCAGGAGTTTCTGTCTGCTCATCTGAGTCACAACTGAATTTTAGTTGCTTACATTACTTAAATTAACAAATCAATTTGTTCAAATTGCGTTGTTTAAATATTTAATTCTAACGACACTACTTAGTCACAGTATCATGAAAAACACCAACTACTGTCACAAAGATGGTCCTTTTTCTCTACTACCTAATCTTATTACACGGAACCAACAAGACAGACAGAAAATTTTAAAAATGGGAGGCTATGAAGTGCTATGTCTGTTTGGAAGCAAATCCTTTGGTTCAATGTAGAAAGCGGTTTGGATCCTGGAACCTCAGTATTTCTGGTTAAGTAAAACCACACAAGCCTTCAGACAGCTCAGAAGCAGAAACCTTCCTGGCTCCAATCACTATCCAGTAAATGGAACAACCTTGTGGAGAGCTGTTTGCTGCCAGCATCATCTGAAAGTGCTCTGGCCAGTTTTAACTTGACACTCAGTATTGCAAAATCAACAACACTGTGTTGCAGGCCAAAGCAGCAGCCCCCTATTCCAACCAACATAATGGCATTGAAAGGCTGCTCACAACTGAAGACTTGACATAGCTCGCAGTTTTTAAGAATATTTGTCTGTCCACCTGTCAGTGGGAATTCCCTGACCCTGAGATTAGCTCAATTAGTTGAGCATAGTGCTGACACTTTGATCCCCATACAGGTCATTCACTTAAGAGTTGGAATTGATGATCCTTGTGGGTCCCTTCCAACTTAGAATATTCTGTGATTCTGTGAAAACATCTCTTAGAAATGATTTATTGCTCTGCCTGCAGACAAGGGGCATGGAACTTGCAGTCCTGTGTTGACTGGAAAGTTAATGGATCTGAGTTCTCCCTCCTGATTCACTATCACCAAGCCACTTTCTTTCAATTACAGCTGGTATGTTTTCTGTCTTGGTGGTCAGTTGCAAGGAGGGAGGGCATTTTCACAGGAACTTGCTGATCTCAAGGGACCATGGATGATCAGCAGTTCTGACTATTCTGCTCTAACTTCTCCTGTTGCACATGGATAAAAGACCATAAACAGTATAAATTATCATTTGTTACATTTTCTGAAGAACTATTTATCTTTGTTGTGGTTTTCTTTTGAAGCAAACACTACTTCTAAACTGATAGCATCATACACATTTTCTTTATAACCCTTCTATACCTCCTAACTACTGTAAGAAACATCAGAAAGTGGCAATGTGCTTTCATTGTATGTGTAAACTAAAATAGTTGTTACATGAAAAATATTATTTGTACATTAGTAAAACTATGCCCATCTTTTCTCAGGAGAACTCATACTGTTGTTATTCAATCTGTTTCTCAGTTTTACATATTATTAGTGAAAATACTGCTACAGAAAAGAGGCACTTCTCTGCACAGGTATCAATTCTTTCAGCAGAGACAGAAAGGACACTACTCACTCTGTACATCTTGGAAAGCTTTGAGATATTCTACAGTGAGGAGTGGCTGAGGCAGTTCACGGATGAAGAGTTTTAAAAGACTTGCTGCATCATGTTGCTTTACGTTTTCCCAGTTGAAAGTCCCTTCGTAAAATTTTGCTTCCAGTTCTTGGCAAAGACCCTGAAAAGCAGTAGAAAGAGAGAGCACCAGTAACACTTGGCTGCTGGAAGTCACGTGTTATACACACAGTAATACTTTCCGTACTTTGAAGGGGGGATAGGGGGGAAAAGACAGGACATCTGAAATATCACTTAACTCGAGCTGCCACTGGTCTTCAGCTACAAAAGAGACAGATTTGGGATCAGAAGTACTGCAAGCAAACACACAGTAATAGGCAGCAGGGAAATCATATAGGAAGAAACCCCATGCGCCTGAGTCAGGGCCTTATGGAATATACAGTAAGAAACAGATATCATATTCAAGCACATAAGGGTCATGACTTCCCCTCTGCCCAAATATTAAAACTTGTCTGATATACGGAGCAATTCTGAAACTACTACCAAAGAGTGTTGCTGTAATGCATATATGGCCATTTTCATAAACAAATAGGGCAATTATGTGTGTTGACACACAGTTTCTTATCAAAATATACACTAAGGTGAGGCAGGTTCTCTACCCAAAACCAAGGGAATGATTTGTGTAACTGAATAGCTGGATGTCTTGCCATCTACAGGGAATTCCATGCTGCTGGGCACACACAGCTTTGCCTAACACTGGGTGTCAGACATGCCCTCTGTGGAAGGGGACTGTCCTGAAAACCATGAGGTTATGCAGCAGAGTAAACAGGACTGAAAGTCTCTGTGGTAGGTCATAACTCTGGGGTTGGGAAAGGGTGGGATACTGTCAGCAGACATTACCATATCCCTGCGCTGCTCTCATGGCAGTGCTACTACTGGGCTTTCACAGATGCACAAATGGGAGTATGCTGCAAAGACCAAGTCCTTCTTAGTCTATTGCTAAGTATCAGTTCTGGCCTCACATCCACTTCATTTATTTCCTAGTCTGGTGGAGTGAGAAGTGACCTCAGTATAGGGCCAGTGGCCCTGAGGCACCTCTCACAGGTCCTTCCCTTCTACCCTCAGTTATTTTGGATAGAAAAGGAGGGCAGAGACACTGGCTTGTTTTGTAAAATATGTGCTATGGAAAAATATGGCGATAATTATTTATGTGGACAAGAAGGGCATATTGAAGAGAGGATATTAGATACATTTTAAAGATACCATTCTCAGCAAATTTAACTTTGTCCAAATGGAAAATGGATCTATTTCCAAAGAAAATGTGGACCCTTAAGTTGATATAAAAGTTGGATGTTCTCAATTGTCCTCCAGAGAGATCTTCAGTCTCCACTGACTGTGTTGGGGGTTCAAAGATGTAATAGTTGTAACTCTGATGTCTAAAGTCAAGTGGGTATGATTCCCTGACCATCAAAAATGCAAGCTTTAGAAATAGAGATGAAAATTCTCCCCCTGAGGCTCATCAGCTCCTCCATCCACATTCAGACCAAATCACTGCAGCAAATGCAGTCTTAAACATATAGATACAATTGTTTTGTATGAGCAGCAGAGGCAGAAATTTCAACTGTGTCCTAGTGCTCCAATGCTTACATTTTTAATTAAATGTATCTAACTATGCTGTATATCCAAAGCGTTTTTTAATAATAGCTTTAAAATCTATAGAATAAACAAAATATTTTTCTGTGTCTTTCTATAGAACTACATAATTAAGAAAATAATTTTTTTTTTCCCAGTTTAAGAAAATTAAGAAAAAACATCAGTCCTTTAGTAAGATAAATTCTTCGGGGATTTTTAAATTTTCTATCTGATTAAGTAAAAGAATTTAATATATTTGCTAAGAAAAATATTGCTTAATTTAAAGAAGCAGTGCCTGCAAATAGAGCGGTAAAAAATAAAAGCCAAATAGTGAATGATCCACCGCCTGGGAAATTGCATTAAGCTAATAAAATCAAAGAACAAACAAATAAAAAAAAAGTCACTAAGAAATCATTCCAGTTTGCAAAACTGACAAGAAGTGGAAAATAAAGAATGGAGGAAAATTGAAAAAAAAACCCAGTATCTTAGTTACTGGTAAATAAACAAAACCAATTTCCATAATATTCCCTTCTTTTAGTTGTTTCTAATGAACCAGCAGCTGGACCAAGTTCTACACAACAGAGGCTGGCAGACATCTTCGGACAGCTGAATCCACTTAAATGCTCCTTTCTGTTTAGAATTTAAGGCCAGTTCAGACCGTCTTTTTAACACATTGAGTCTTGGCATGAATCATACTGTGTATTTAGTTCCCTGCATTAAGGCAAATACTGGGGAAGAGTCTGCATGTAATTGGCACTCACCCTGCAAAGTGTCGGTGTGCACAGACGTGCCTAACAAGATTGCGCTCAGTGAGCCGAGCACTTATATTGCTGTTCATAAAAATAAATGTGAGAGGTTCTTCAGTGCATGCTGCCTGCCTTGCCCTATAACACAGGTTAAGTCTAGCTATTAAAAAAGGCTCACAATGCCAGAGAAAAGCTTCCTCCTGGGGTAGAAAGACTGTGTATGAACTGTTCAGATGATTAAGCTGGTTCAGGGAAAAAGCAAAAGGCTGGAAAGCTCATGCCAAGAATTAATGAGATTTTGGCACAACTGAATTTGAAATGTAGCTTTGACTCTCCTTCAAACTTGGACTCTAGTCTTCCCCCCAAAACTACAATGGATGAAACCATCATTTCTCTGGCTAATATAATTCAGTTTTCTTTGTAAACAGATGTTGCTTTCTGTTTTTGAAGATATTCGTAACAATGTGATGCTAAAATATATTTGCATGACAAAATAAAACCAGCAAAAACAGACACATTTTGGGGGATGTGAATAACCTGTGCAATGTTTTACCTTTACTCTTGTCGCAACTCCTGGTATTCTAAGAAGCCCTTCTGTTTCCAGAGTTGTCTCTTCCATCTGGGAAATCAGCTGTCAAACACAAACCAAATTGGCATAATGAAGATGCCAATTAAAAATTACTGGCAGACAGTTCTGATATATGGGAGCCTTTATGCTTGTACCTCTCTCTGTGTATGCATTTGTGCACACAGATAGAGAACAAGCAGAGGCCCAAACAGTTAGCAAATGGATTACAGTTGTTGTAGAAAAAAAGCTCTAGTGTGGTTCTTACCTTTTTTTGTAAATCCTATTAAAGAAAACCATATTTTTTACCTCTTTCAAGTTTCCTCTGAAGACCAAAGAATTTTTTGCAAAAATTACTGTGGCTTCAAAATTAAATCCCAATTACTACCTTTGCTAAAATATCTCCAAATCAAAACAATTGAGGTAACATTAACTTTCTCATAAATACTCTAGGACTTTACTAGAGAACAACTAAAAACTTCTAGGCTTTAAAGAAGCCTCTGATTTGCAAATTCTGATGTTCTAACAAACTCAACAGTTTGCAATCCTTCACACAGATAAATCTGCAGAAATTCTGTAAAAGTACTTACAACATACCATAAATTCTTTTTCTCTAAAAGATATGACTAGAAGTATTCACTGAAGGATGGATTTAAGAGTATTCAAAAGAAATCTGTAAATGTCAAAAGCTGATTACATCATTTTAGCACAAACAGTCCTCTCGATGTTTAACTTTGTTACGTGCCTTCCCCTGCCAGCTCTTGAGTAAGAAAAATGCAAGACACTTGTGTTTTTTCCAGTTACAGAAATTAAAGGGGGTTTACCTACCACTGTATTTCAGTAACAGATACATGCCATAAAAAAGATCAGACAGAAAACCCACAAAGTTAGAAAACAGCACTAGAAGTGTCACCCTAGTGTATTTTCCATGGTTAAAAAAAAAAAGCTAACTGATCCCATCCAACTCACACTGTACCTGGCTTACACCAGATCACTGGCCGCCACTCACATCTGTTGGGCACTGTGGGCAGTGTGTGACTTGCCATCATTGCCATACCTGGGGAGGGCAAGGTCTGGTGGCACAACTGGTGGTCACAAATACTCATTCACAAGTGCTCCCTTGACATTCAGCAAGAGGTGGCCACTGGCCACCACCAACCTCCTGCCTATGGGAAATTCTCTTCATCTCTATCAGGGATGCTTTGCATGGCTTTATTAGCAGACCAGAGACCTGAATTACTGTCAGCAGAAACTTCTGATGAAGATACATGAATTGGTATTACTGTCACATTTTTCCAGTTAGAAAAGCCCTGGCTAAATTACGTCACTATTTTAAATTTAAATTTCCCAAGGAAATAAAAACCAGGCGTATTTTTATTTTTTTAAGCAGCCTTCCTGTTAGCTTACTTTGTTTCATTTCAGTGATAAAGAAGGTACATTTAAAAAGCAGAATACACAATATAGCTCTTTCTTGCACTTTATATAAATACCCCATTCTCAGAAAGCACATGCTGCAGAGAACAGGCAGAACAAATGGGAAACTTTTTATTTTCATATTCTCATTTGAAGTAAGACTGTATTCCAAATGAATACACCTGCACCATGCAAAATAAATCACATCTATAAGCTACTAATATTTATGCAGAACTTTCCATGTTGCTAGGATAGCACAGTGATCAATCACTGTTTGCAATTTGATTTCTTAGTTTATAGATAGCATCTTTTCCAGAAAAGTATTTTTGTGATCCTGAGGAGTAATTTCTGGCATGAATGACACAGGAATAGTTTCCAGACAGTGATGCAAAACTACTTTGACTTTTCTGTTTCTTAAAAAATAAGAAGCACATCCACAAACATACTGAAATGGTGATGACAGAGCACCAAGTTTCTGTCAGTGTCAGGACAGGTCCACACACCATGGCCTCTTTTCTTCTCATGAAATGTGACCTGCTATGCATGGGGAGTAAATCCAGGGTCTCCATCCTCTTTCTAATTACCTTCCCCATCATCAGCACACAATATGGACCAAAGCACACCCCCATGTACTAAAGCAACAAGTCTTCTGGAAAAGGATTGCTGCCACCACGAGAGGCATTCATCCATCATAATTGCCACCCCCATGGCACCTGCCTTGTGAGTTTATTTCTTTAATTCAAAATATGTCTGATAGAATGCAAAGTATCACATTTACTGAATTAGTAAGTAAAGTTGCAAATAAAAGTTAAAATAACTTGGATGGATTAGAGTATTATACTGAAAACTGCTAAAGGAAGCAAACAAATCCAGGAAAAAATGTTATGTTTTTGTCATTTGCAGGTATGTAAAATGTTGAATTCTTCATGCCTATTTACCTTTTGAAAAATCAGTGGGATCTTTGTTCCTGGGACCTTCTTCTGATCCTGTTCCAGTAAAAGTGACAGTGGTACACCAAACAAGCCAGAGTCTGAAGAATAAAGCAAAAGAAACAGAGATATTATACACATCCTTTCCAGTACACGTGATAATGGCATAAACCCACATTTCTGAAGCAGTAAGTCTATTCAATATGTTCAGAGCTATTGACCTTTTGTTTAAAGTGTTTTAATGTCTTTGTCAATCAAGTTATTACACAAAGCATTCTGGCTAAAAGGATTCATTCATCTCTTTCTCAGGAGTCTTCTGTTTTGACTTCAAATTGCCATCCACATGTTTTGCAGCACAGTAAAGCAAACTGCATAAATGAACCATCTACATAGTTCCGGTTTGCAGAGTGAGTGTGATGATGACCCTGCAATGCAGATCTTCATCACTCAATGCAAGTTATTATAGTTAAGATGGAAATGGCATGAGTAAAATATCCAGAACTTGGCTACTAAAATGAGACAAATATAATTATCACCCAGAGTGACTCTGAACACTTCTTTCTGTGAGGGTTTGGAAATAACAGCTTTCCAACTCCTGTGCTTTTGAATTATACAGCATCAGCAGAATAACAAGATAACAACTCACCAAAGTTTTGGGCTTTTTTAAAGAAGTACAATTAATTATTGGTTATAAAACAACCTTTACAATAGGGCTAAGGCAATGCAAATTTTTTTAACAAAGGAATCCAGTCACAGTTAATTCAGCCTTGACGAAAAACTAAACTCAGCCTTCAAGTAAATGGGACTCTCGTGTTATGGCCCAGTTGAATAGAAGTGAATGACCATTTAAAGAGAGCTATGCTAGTAATGACTAACCCAAAGTTTGCTGACACAGAACATCTCTGTCAGAAGTACTGATAATTGCTGTATGTGC
Organism: Climacteris rufus; assembly: GCA_013398175.1. Taxonomy (NCBI): domain Eukaryota; kingdom Metazoa; phylum Chordata; class Aves; order Passeriformes; family Climacteridae; genus Climacteris; species Climacteris rufus. Next base: position 374,759 of record VZRZ01000595.1, read on the forward strand.
AATTTTTCTTGAAAGCACATAACAATACGTGTAGTTAAAAACTGCTGCTTGGTATGATGCCATGCCAATATCGAACACAGAACAGCTGCAATTACTAAAAAAAACTGTCAGTCCTTGAGGAAATGTGATATATGTGAAAGAAAAATCAGTTTCAGTGCCAAACCAGGAAGTTCTTGTATATCTGTCAGCATAAAAAGTCTACCTATAAAATACAAGGGACTCAAACATACAGTCAATATCCATAGCCTATAGCTTTATTATCTTGAAATTCTTGTCAATAATAAAAGTTTCCATTGAGATGTAGTTGCAAAAACAACCTACAGGAGGTCAATAAAAAGGCAAGGCTGAGCACAGCACAGCATTCCCCTGAAAGAATTATGTTTTCATCATCTTTACATACCCAAGCACAAAGGGGAAAGCGAACAGAGCCGCCACTGTATGAATCAATTGGCCAAACAACCAACACTCCAGGGGTGAAGAGGTAAGGGTCAGACAGAGCAACAAGACACTGAAGGCAGTACATTGCAAAAGCAGATTGGCTTGGCAGAAAAGGTGATGGCATTATCTATTTCCTACACACTTCCATGAGTCTAGTCCATCTATTTAACATTTTAAAACAGTTTCTAATCAATTCAATGTTTTATGAATTCCCACCATTCAGATAATGCTAAGAGTGAAATTTAATTAACAATATTTTTTTATAAGAAGCAGCAGTTAAAACTAGATCCAAAACACAAGAGAAGAAAGTGCTTTGTCTCTGTTTATTAACGACAGTACAAGCACTTCTGCAAGAAGAAAATGCATTCAAGGGATCAAGGTCTTGTAGATGTTTCTGCGTATGCTTTTTGCATTAAAAAAGCTATTTACTACTACTGTAAAGTGAAGAGCATATTCTGAAGAATCTATTGTAGCTTTCTGTGTATCTCTCAATGCTTTCTGTTGCTTTCAATTATTTAAAGTGAGCTATTGCACTGTCACATTTGCTGAACCTTGACAACAGAGTTTTGGCCCAAAGCTTGTGGTTAACTGGTAACACATTTCAAGCTCTTGTAAAGCATTTAGCAGAAGACAAAATTACAAAAACCAGACAAAGCACTGAAAACCTCTAGCGTCTTGAAATTGGTTTCCATGTTTTCTGTGCTCCCAAGAAAAGCACTGTGATTACATATACGCTCCAATGGCTTGCAGAGCAAAATGTCGTGTTGCAGCTGTCTCTGCATCCTCTGCAACAGCTTAAATTTTCCACCTTAATATGATGCCACTCAGCATAACAACTGCATTATAGCCTAAGTAAATGGACAGGTAAGGCCTATATGACGTCGGAAAGGTTGTGTCAGACAGAATAGGAAACAGGTGACAAAGGTGATCCCAGCATCTCCCATCAAGAGCAACAAAAGCACAAAAGCCAGGTAGACTCACAGAATGACAGAAACATTTAGGTTGAAAAAGACCTTTCAGATCACTAAGTCCAACTGTGAAAGTAGACCAGTACATACCTTCATGAAATCAGGAAAATAATACCTACAAGCAGCATATGCACACGCTCTTTGGGAATAAATCAGCACATACAAACTTCTGTGAAGCAATTCTTGCTGCACAGCATGCTACTGAGATAGTTACCCTTCACTCTTTCATTTATCTGCTCAGTGACTGTCTTGAGTTTTAACATTAGACAAAGAACTGGAGACATTATGCCAGTGAACTCGTTTAAAGTGTGTCTTGAGTTAAGATGCAAAATTAAAAGTTGTTCAGGACCAGTGTTAGAGTTTATATATGAAATATATTTTTTCTGCTGGAAAATCATAAAGAACCAGGTGCGTTTGTTTTGTTGGATTAAAATTGATGTAATTGGTTCAGAATACAAAACACTGACTCACCTTTGGTTTTGATTTTTACAGCTTTTTGTTGCTTGAATTCTGTCCCAAGTATGTCATAGAGAGCAGTTAATTCAATCAGTGCTAAAGAATACACTTTCTTCATGTCCTGAGGGGCTAGGTCACCAATCTTTGTGGTACCTGTTTTATCCTTGGGCAGTCTGAAATTCTGAAAGCAGAGATTTGCAGCAGAATGAATAATCCAAGTCATGACAAATTACTTAGCTCAAAGGCTGTGCTTCCTTCAGGGCACAACCCTTCATCATGAGGCCTGCTGTTACTGATTAAATCATGGGAGAATCCCCAAACAGGTTAAGAAGAAGATGATCTTAAAAATGATAGGAAGATTTAGGTTCCCAGTGACTTCTGGAGGTTATCTGTCTGATCAAAGTGAGGCTAAATTCAAAGTCTGGTTGGGTTGCTTGTTGTGCTGTTCAAATTAACTTTGAAAACTTCCAATAACCCCTGTGGACACCTGTTTCAATGTGGAATGCTCTCAAGGGGACTTTCTTTACTTTGCAAAACAAAATCTCCCTATTAGACACTTGTGTCCATCACCTCTTATGCTTTTTCTTGGCACCTCCAAGAAAAATCTGGATTTTTCCTGCTTGCAACCACCTACTGCCCCTCCACCTTCTGCATCCTTTTCCAGTTTATTGCATGGAAATGGCTGTCCGTGAACAACCCTATGCATGTACAATTGTGATGAAAATCCCTTTGCACTTGTGCACACAAAATAAAATATTTGGCTGCTGTATAAATAATAACAAAGGGGTTCTCTTCTTAGGGAAGGGGGATACTTAATTATGGCTCATTTCTGCACTAGATATTCAGAGGGTGCAGTCAGAGATCAGTATAAGGAATTCAGTTGAACGGGTAAGGGAGAGAGACTTCCCAACTCACTGAGCTTTCTAACTCAATCTCTCACCAGCAGGCTTCTAAGTATGCATGACTCAAAGCAGGAAGTTTGACAAGACATTCTTCCACTTGGGAAGATATATTATACTCCTGAATTATTTTCTCACCCTGTAAAAACCCAGCAACAACACAGATGAATTGGTGCTTATGCTACATGACTACAAGGGCACATACCAAAAGATAAACATTATTTACAAATGGTGGATATGTAGCCAGTTCCCCACCCTGAGCTTTCATTGACTTGCACAAACATGTCTGTGTAAAAACAGCTTCCAATGATGAAGGTGCAACCAATAAATACAAATCGTAGATTTAAATAGGCAGCTCCCATCTTTTCCTATAATTTGCAGCTCCTTTTAACACTGAAGAAGATATCCCAGATCCATGTCTTTGAGCAATCCTCCAAAAGTCTAGCTAGAGGTAAAGCTAATGTAGGTATTATGCATATATAAGTGCATATATATAGAGATAAGTTAGAGCACAGCTTTCATCTCCTTGTTATAGGCTGCATTAGAGACACATGACTCAAACACTTTAGAATCCATTTCTAAATATCCATTAGTATCTGATTTATAATGTTTAAACTAGGATACATGGGGTAATTACTACTTGAAGAACTGCACGTGTCCTTATCTAAATTAAGTGTTTGAAGAACTGGGAAACATTACTTCAGAAACTGTATTTACTCAGACATGTTTGCATACAGTGTTAGGGGAAAAAAAAGGAAGACAATTTTCACACTAGCTGTTAGTTTAGAGGTCATTTGTAACTGCATGTTCATGAACTGTTAGGCAGAGAGATCCTCAAACAGATTTCTGAGGAACAGAAATCCCTTGGAGAAATCCCGACAACAGAATCCCTTGGAGGATTTTCTTTAGTATTTATATAGATTCATTCAGAAAGAGCCTTTTTTTTATTAATGGTTGGAAAGAAAAACTGAGTTCAAATTAATCCTTAATTTCCTGCCATTTGACTTCAGACTTCTAACTTCTATAGACAATTCCATTCTTCATTCTCGTCCCTCACCTACCTGCACTGGACAACTGCACAAGCTTTCTACAGGCACCAACCCTTTTAAAATCACAACAGAGCTTTTTATTAGAGGGAAAGCATCTGACCGCAGCTAACAGAAAAAGGGGCTGTAAACAAATGAAACAAGGACATAGTTTACACACAACTACCACTAAACCACTATTGCAGCTTAATACTACTAGTTCATTATTCCTTATATATAGAGTGCATTTTGTCAGACAGACAATGACATAAAAAGGTATAAAAGTAGTTATTCTCATGCTATTGAGCATACTATACATAATATTAGTTACCTTGAGAAGCTCTATCTCCACAAAGCTGAATCTGACAATGTTCTTCTAAATCTAATAGACTCACTATCAGATAAAAATCACCCGAACAGTACCTCTAGCCAAAAAAAGAGAGGGATAAATCAGAAACACCTACCGGGAGAAGAGTGTCACCCCCTCCACCTTTGCACATTTGGCCCACTGAGCTGTCTCTGAGATTAGCTGCCTGTTCCGCAAATGATATCTCCAAATTGATGTCAGTGTCCGAAGATGGCATGTCTTCAAGTAGGCTCTTCTGCCCATCTGTTACAAGATTGAACTTTGGACCTGAAAACACCATTAAAAAAGGCTAAAAATCAACAGTGGCAAAACTGAGCACAGTGCATGAGAGTAAGTTTGAAGCAAATTCACTAGTTTCTCTATTTTTTATGTCAGTTGAAAATTTAGCTACTGACAAGGGTTCAGCTTTTGTAGGTTTTCTTCAATAATTTTACCAAAGCATGGAGTTTTCTCTCCTATTTATGTATTATGGAAAGAGCAATCCACCTCAAACAAACAGCAGACTCCCAGAATCTTGCAGAGCCAAAGAGCTCTGGCATCAGAAGTTTCTTGCCATCAAACAGTTTCCAGCCTCAAAGACTGTAACATCCTGCAACTAAATCAGCGAATTTGTCTGCTGTTAAAATTTCAAAAGCAAAAGAGAATGTGTCCTCTATGATCCAAAGCATTAACATCTGTGAGTAACAGGGAGTACACAGATCATATATTTGCTCCATCATTCCTGTCCTCACCTCAGTCTGGGGAGTCTAGATTCCTCAAAACTGTCTGGGCATGTTTCCCTTCCAGGGAAGGACTAAGTACACAACAGTGGCCTTACTTCTCTTTGTTCCTTAAAGGAATCAAACACTGGACAAATTTAGATCATTTTTTGTTAAAGGAATAAAGAATCAAAAAAGAGAGAGGCAGTTGTGCTTTTAGAAAACTAAGTAGCCCAATTTCACAGTAAATCAACCATTACTTTTAGTCTGAAGTTAAAATATATCATGAAAGAAGCAAGAGGAAAATTATATTGTAAAAAACACTCTTTAATACAAAGCATTAAAGCCTGAGAAAGATTTCGATCTCTCCACCATCGCTCTCATGATGTGTATCCAAAAAGATACATCAAGTATGAAGTTCCTTGTACAAGACATTACAGAATCATGGAATCACAGAATCACAGAAGGTTTTCGGGCTTCAATACCAAAAAAAGTTAAAGTTACAGGATCAATTAGGTTAGAAAAGACCTTTGAGATCATGGAGTCCAACCTATAACTAAACACCACTTTGTGCCACTGAGTGCCATGTCCAGTCTTACCTTAAACACTTCAGGGACACCACAACCTCCCTGGGCAATCCATTCCAATATCTAAACAGCCTTTCTGTGAAGAATTTCTTCCTAACGTCTAACCTAAACCTCTTCTGGTGCAGCTTCAGGCTGTGTCCTCTTGTCCTGTCACTGGTTGCCTAGGAGAAGAGGCCAACTCCCACCTGGCTACACCCTCCTCTCAGAGAGTTGTAGTGAGTGATAAGGTCTCCCCTGAGCCTCCTCTTCTCCAGGATAAACAACCCCAGTTCCCTCAGCCTCTCCTCATAAGACTTACTCTGTAGACCCTTCATCAGCTCTGTTGCCCTTCTCTGGACATGCTCCAGTACCTCATTGTTCTTCTTGAATTGAGGAGTCCAGAACTGGACACAGAACTTGACATGTAGTCTTGCCAGTGCTGAGTACAGAGGAAGGATCACTTCCCTAGTCCTGGGACCATGACTCTGCCACTGGCTCCTACTCACAGGAGGCTGCAGCCTGTTCAGAGCCAATATACCACAAGTGCAGGCAAAATGGATGGAAATGGGCATGAGTTAAGAAAGAGAACCACAAGCAGTACATATGCTTTGGTGTAAGAATCTTGTGTAACATAATAACATAATAAACTCATTTTTTTTATACTGCTGTGGGAAATTTTTGCATGGCCTGGAATAACTTCCCTAAGCCAAGACAGAAAAAATTTCCCAGAAAATAGTTACAGGTAGAGCAAAAGCTGATCTTAAAGCAGGGAAAAGCCTGCAGAGGGGCTGATTAAGAGAAGGAGTTAGAGAAGTGCTGCTCTATATTTGACAGTTTCAGTGGATGGTAAAAGAGATGAGCTGCAAACATGCAATCCAAACAACGCATGAAGAATGAAGTTTAAAAAAAAAATTACACCAACTCGAAAATTTTTCTACATTATATCTGCATCTCACTGAAAGACACAAAACTAAGACTACACTCTTACATTCTTTAGAGCAAGTCCTGAAAATAAACCCAGTCAGCCAGGGCCAAACTCAGAGGACCTGATAGACAGGCAAATGGCTGAAGCCACCACATCCACTATCTGGTAAGGCACAATGCTTTACACAGCCACTCCCATGTCAAAGTATTTACCTAAGCTGAGACACTTTCAGAGACAGAAGGTGGATTTTAGTTAATACTTTGAGTCTACTTACAACCAAGCAGTGCTGTGAGAAATAGGATAAAACATTTTCAAATTTTGCTGGTTGTGTGTGTTACTCATAATTTGTTTTCTCCCAAGTGGCTTCTGCTCACTTTCCTTAGACCCCAAAATGCCTAGGGCATACACTAAAGATGAAGCTGATCTTGAAACTAGAGCTGCACCTTTTGGTAAAGAGATATCTGAGTCCTCAGTAAGCAAGGTCAAATTCATGCATGATTCCGATCTTTGGCCTCCCTGTGTACATATCCTTATATATCATGTAAACTCTTCAATGCATCTGAACTGAATGAAAACAGTTTCCTCACCTCCACAAAACTTTTGTCATGCTAATGTGGCCTATACCTGACCTACATACTTCCTACCAGCCTAGGAGGGATCTGATGTTAACAAACAAAAAAGCAGTAGCTCCCATTTCAAACCTCTGGTCATACGAAGGTGTCGTGTAAAGCAGATGTCTCAGTAATGCTATGCATATTTTAAAGATCTGGAAATGCTGTTGTTGTGGGGAGTTTCTTCTTGGTTGTATAGCCTTGCTCCTATTGTTGTACATTCCTGAACTAGGCAGCTGCTGCAAGAGGAAGTAGCCTTGATGTTCTGCCAACCACATGCAATATTTAATGAGAGGAATGTAAGTGTGATACAGAAAAATGTAAAGATTGTCTATGAGGATGTGGAAACCATATTTTACGTGAGTTCTATACCCTTTCCTTAGTTCACAGAGCTATTTAAAGGTCACATAAAATTATGGGAATTCTTCAAGAACAAGGAAACACTCCAAGTGTCAACCTTGCTATATGCTAGTTTTGCTAGAGAATCTCAAGTATACCTCAATGGAGCTAAGCTGATAGATCTTAATTTACAATTGGAAAGGTAGAATTTTTTTTTGACTGACATAGCATTTCTCTAAAATGCTAGTTCGTAGATGGTTATACATTTAAAATAAAAAGCTTTTTAATCATTTCACTGACACTATCACTTCAGCTACAGATTTCTTACTTATCATGTTAAATGAAAAGCAAAAAAAAAGCTCTTTAATTAAAAACCACAACCATGTTTCAGTTTTTTTCACCTATCAAGAAGCAAACATTATTGCTCTTTACCCTCATACTACACACAGTACACACAATCCCTTCATCCATTCTCTAGATCCTTATGCTTTGAAGTTGCCCTTATACAGAAGTTTTACCTGTTATTCTTCCTCTGTAGCTAATCCCATGTTAAGAAATACAACTGCAGTCACAGTAAATTGACTTTTGCTGTTCCCCTATTTGAGCTAAATAAGTATTTAGCTTTTCATATGTTTTATTATTTCCTTTTTATTTCTTGAGAGGTCTCAACCAACATAGTTATTTACTCCTTTCCACAGGATTCCAAAGAAAAGTACTTCTTTTCTTTTGTATCTATTGAACATACTGCTAGCTTTGCAGGTCTTTAGTGGGTGTCATGGATTGCAATGATAATGTCTTCTGAGAGCTTGATACATTACTCTGAATTTTCTTTCTGTTTCTTGTAGATGCACTCCATACCTACAGGAAACAAAGGCACTTAAAGCCAGTAAGTGAGGGTCCTTCCAGAACACCTCAGATATGCATCTACAAACCAGAAATCTTAGGAACTCATTGAACTGTTATATTTGAGCATGATTGGACAGAAAAGAATGAAAATGTAATGGTTTTGTATTATTCTGTGGGTTTGCGTATATTATTTAGTCACAAAACAAGGTGTGTTGGACTGATAAGAAAGGAGGAGGGAGCACAGGTTCACATAGCCCAGGTATGCTCTCTAAGGGCAAACCACTAACATCTTCAGTGTGGCAGAAGCACTTGGGAATGCAGAATTCAAATATCACAATAAGAACAGAGTCATCACCTTGGGAGTATGGCCAAGAAGAGTTTTTAACCATAACAATTTTAAGACATATCAATTTAAGCTTTTTTTAACAACATTCATATTTTTTCAGGTAAAACTGGGACTACTTCTGTGTCAAAGAAGGTTTCCATTTTTAAATAATGTCCTTGGATTTGGATATCATAATATTTAGTACCTCTGAAATATGAGGCACTCTTTACCTTCTGTCTTAAATTCATTCACTGTTTGTATAACACTAATTTGCTCATCATTCTGGAGGAAAGATCACAGCACAGAAACAGGTGTGGTGCTTTTAACACCACCAAACTTTCATGGTTTGACTGCAAATTGAACTGATTTTTCCTTCCTGCTCCAATCTCGGGAGCAGAGCCCACTTTAGCATGTTGACAAGAGCAAGAGTGTATCAGGATGTAAGCAGGCTGCATTTGCCATCCACATCACAATCTGTTCTGAGGAGAGCTAGCATATGGGATTTGTCTTTCAGAACTTCCCATTTCTCAAAGGTTCATCAGTGCCACTGGGAAAAAAGAACCAGATGTGATAAAAACTCTGTAATAATTGCTTGGTGATTTTCCAGCTCTGAATCCTACAGTGAAGTTTATTGACACAAGCACCAGGCATCTCTTCCTTCCCTTGTGCTGAACTAGCAGTCTGGCAGTCCTCCCAGTTTTTTACAGTTCTTACTGGAGTGAGGTTTGCTGAGAGGGCAGGAGGGAAATACACACTCCGGGAAACACACAGATTTGGTGTTATTCAGGACTGGTTTATATTCATGTCTCCCACTTCAGCTTCTATGCACATCCTATATTGTCCATTGCTGTTTTCCAACTGTAATTCTAAAGTAACAATTTTTCCAAAATGCTACTGGTCAGTATTCTGGAAACAAAGCGGAATTTTATTTGTTGGCTTAAAATAGGTAACTTGATCTTCCAGCTTAATGTGGGTATAGGGTTCAGTGTAACACCTATGTGCTATCCAGTCCCTCAGAGGACAAAAAAACCCCAACATATAAACAATGCAGAATAACAAGGCAGTATCTTAAAGCTTAAATGGCTGCCAGTAAATAACCTAATCACTACAGTGGTGGGTATGGTGGTGTATCAGACGTAGTGCAACCCTTACTTTGAAGAAACCTAACATGGTGCAGGACAGCCACCCTTTTATTACTGACCTGAAGAAGAGTAGAAAGCTCTGTGAAAGTTTTTCATCAAAATTTATACTCTCAAAACAGAAACTATGGAATCAGCTAAGGACTTCTGTGATGTGCTATACTGGGAGCGAGAGGAAAGGGTTTTCCATGGGTACTGCAACTCTCTTGTGTGATTTTACACACCACTGAACACAACCTTGTCCTACAAACACAGAATGCTATTTTATTTCCATTTTCCTTGAAAAGCTAAACAACCTTTTTTCTTTCATCCCTGCTTTTCTTTTAATTTGAAACACAGATACATAGCAAATTCTCACTTTTCTTTTTTTTTGATGCTTATAGTCCAGCCGGTTCTCTGTTTTTTTTTTTTTTTTGCTTATAGTCCATTTGGTCTTATTGTTTTGTATGCACTGATGAGTTTATGTATAGAGAGTCATTTTCTGTACTGTACAGCAGAGATAGACCAGAAGGGATAAATTAAGGAACAGAAAAGACCTGAGCATTAGCTATGAGACAAGACTTCTCCCACATAGCTCAATTATAAGATGATCCCTGGTAATAAACAGGGTTTCTCAGATGACTCAAAGGACACTATCTACAGCCACGTTTAAAATTTTACACCCCAACAATGCAATCCAGAAAATATTTCTCATTAAAGTTTCATTTATTTTGCTGAAAAGTTACTTAAAATGTGGACTCATGTAGTAGTTTGTGTGGTTGAACACCTACAATGTAAAACGAAACCAAATAAAATAAAGAAGGGAGTAACTTGGCATTACCTTTTGTTCCATCATGTGTTTCATTTTTGTTTTCACTTGTTCCCACAGCTGAAGGTTCACTTCCATCACAGACCTAAGAATGGAACAAAAAATATGCATGCCTATAAAAACCTACTGCATGGTTGCAGAAACCCCTATGACTGTGTGCAGGATTAAAACACAGACGCCGGCATTTCAGGGGTTTGCAAAACCACATCTCTCTGTTTCAGCAGAAAAGCCCCTGCCAAAGTCTAAGGGGATCTGAAACCTAAGTAATTAAAAAAGAAGCAAATAAGTCAATTCCTCCTCTTCCTAGGCTAAGCAAGTGAAATACTTCATTTTCCAGAGTGGCAAAGAATAAGAAAATGCAGTCTCATCTGAAGTTATAGTATGCACTGGAAAGGATATGGAAAGGGAATCTAGAGGAGACATTTTGACTGACTCAGATCAAACTGCTTTCTCTTGAAAAATCTTACATGGTTGCCTCCCCTAGAGAGTAATCCCATCCCCTTTGCAGGGCAGTCTGACATTAATATTTGGGCTGACATCTTAGATTTCCAACAGCAAAACCAGGACACTTTGAAGAGACGAAAAATGGGAAAGGATTTGAACCATCCTCTCCTTTCTACAATGCTACCCTATGCATTTGAAGATGTGACACACTTTGTGAATTGGATGACACCTACTACAGACAAAAAGAATTCGGAACATGTAGAAAATCTATGCCCACATATATGGGTATACATTTACCCATACACATTTTTACCCTTATACAATTTTTATTATCTTTTTGGCAACTCAAATTAACAAGGAATGTTTAACACACTGTATTTCCAATTGTGTTCTTCTCAAGCAATTTATAACTCCATACTTACTGAAAAGACAAATTCAAGTTTAAAGATTTCTCCTATTGCCAAAATCTGTATATTCACTTCTTTCTTTTTTTTTTTTTTAAGCAGAGATCTTGAGAGGAGGAAGAAGTGAGTACAACTGCCCAGAAAATTATCTCTTTCACAAAGCAGCAGAAGCAGACTGGGAAGCTGTCAAGATACCAAAAGTTTAGCTTCTCTTTGGGAATATGGCAGGAAATTTAGGAGAAACATCAACACAATTGCTGTGTTGATGTTTTGCATCAACACCATTGTTTTACCTTTCCTCCTGCCTGCCTCCAGATGAAGGGAGGTTACAGGATTTTCAGAGACTATTAATAAACTGGAATTACTTCATACAGCTGCAGGTGGCTTCAGTCCTCTTTGTTACATAAAAAGCTTTCTAATGATGGGAGAGTAACAGAGCACTGAGACAAGTTACCTAGGAAGGCAGTGGAAGCTACTTCACAACAGGCTTTTGGTGACAGATGAGATGAATAACCAAAAGCAATGACTTCTGAAAAATTACTTTGCTTTAGAGAAAGGAATGAAGTACAGATTTGAGGGCCTATACTTGTATTACTCTATTTCTGTCAAGCAGACAAGTTTAGAAGGATTTTTTTTCAATATTTCTATATTTAATAAATATTTTAACCATCTGTTTTATTAATCTTAAATGCCTACAATAATTTGTCTGTTTACATTATTTCTCAGTGGTGTATTCAATACCAAAACATGTAGTTTAAAAGCAACAAAGAGATACTGAACACTGTGACACAGAATTTTCAAACATCACAGTGAGTAGCTTACTTACAGGAACATGAGTCTTTCTTGTGCTTTACTGAAATAACATACTTGAAAGACAAATTATACTACTTCAAGCTATATGATATTTTACCTAAATTGCTCTGCTATTAGATCTTGCAATTTTTAGGCACAGTCAATTACAAATCAGATGCCAGAAAGCTTTTATGGAGTTAATATCTCTTCTGCAACCACAGGCAAAGCAGAAGAGTGAAAGGGAAGTGTTTCCAGAATATACCACTTCCCCATCTACATTTCACTTCAACTGAGTTTGAAAGGAGTTACTGAAGGAGAGAAAGCTGTTGAGGGAAGGAGGAAGTTAAATCCCCTCAAAATTTACCATGCTTTCCACCACCACAACCACTGCACTGAACAGCAGCATCAGCAGCAAGAACAAGGAACAGAACTGAGGTGAGGTAAATCAGTCATGCACTTCCATCAGGTCTTACTCTTACAGCTGAAGATCTCAGTGCTCTAAGGGAGCGGACAGGACACATACCCTTTTCCATGGAAAAGGAATTCTAATCATAGTGTCCATTTCCTTTCTTCCTCTTTCCTGTATATGGGAGAGAAATTGTCTTCAATATCCTACAACAGGAAATTGGGATCCTTTGGGGCCTGTCAGAGCAATTTCCCATAAACACATAGGCCATGGGAGTTAGTATGGGGTTTAAGCCCCCAGCTGATAGGCATAAAGACCTAGACAAAACTGAGGAGGTTGGGTTGATGTCCCTCTTTTTCCTTTTTTTAAAACAGACAAAAGCACCAGTAAGTAAGCGGTAACCACTCAAAGGTAAAAGTGGGCTTTTGGTAGCTCTTTGGATGATTGTTGATGAGTTTTGCATCTGTGCAAATTAACTCAGATTGATATCTTGACTATGGAGTGCTTGTTTTTCCATCACCTTTAAGTAAGGTGAGGCCAATATACATACTTCTCAATATATACCAAAATTTCTTAATGCAATGTTAGATCTGGACAAACACCGTTCCCATAAATTTAATGAAAATTTGGAAATCAGTAAAAAGGTAGACAGAAACCTTCTGGAAATACCTCTTTTGCGTGTCACTCT
>VZRZ01000595.1:390105-410668 GCA_013398175.1 Climacteris rufus
AACTGACTGCAACAAGCTCATTATTGGCTTCATTGCTAGAAAGTTCCCAGATGGCAAGCAAGGTATTTTCAGTCACTACCAGACTAACATCACTTTGAACAAGTGACCTAGAATAGTATCTCATCATCAATCCACTGAGCCATCTCAGCCCCATAAATCCAGTTTCACTTAACAAAATGGCATTTGAAGAGTAGTTAGTCCAGTTTATGCTTTAATCCCTTTTGGTATTCAAAAGGAAAAAAAATCAAAGCACTAAATATTGAGGAGTAAAAAGTAGTATTCTCCTGTTAAGGATTTCAGGAAAAATACATTTCAGGAGGGAAGAGAGGAGAGGAGAGGAGAGGAGAGGAGAGGAGAGGATTGCCCAACCTCTAAGGCCATGCTCCAAGGAGTGGCCCATAATTGATGCTTCTGAGAAACAAAAATAGTGCAACTGAACAATCACAATAGTTACAAGCATAGAAAGTTACTCACTAAACTTAAACCGGTTAATCATTGGCTTGTCTTCTAAAGCGTGAGGTTTCTATCCACAATAGCTACAATAACGAACAACATACACAAAGAGTGAAAGGGTAAGTTAGTTCAACAGTAAACTGCAAATAAAGCTTCAATTGCTGTGATTTGCAAGTACAGGCACCTTTCTGATACTCCGCAAATACCATTCAAATTAAAACCATCCTTTTACTTGTCTCCAGTAAAACTCTCTTTCAGGGCACTGCCTGTTTCTGGTGACATGGTGACTTTTCAAAGTGGATGTTCAGGAAAGTGACCTCTTTCTTTCATCTGTGCTAGGTAGGTGCCATCTCTTGAAATAAGACTTGCAGAAAAATCCCTAAATCAGCAAACTGGTGATCATTCACAGAACAGATTTCATTACCATCTGGCTCTTTCACTACAAGTACTACTCGTTCCTCATGATTATTTCCTCTGGTTTCATGGATGTTTTCAAGTTCTTTCCAGTAGTCATCCATAGACAATTCATCCAAGGAGTCCTGGGATCCTGAGCGGTCAAACGATGCTCCATCAGGGATCTTCTTGGAATGGTCATGGTTCATTGTATACTGTCCAGACCGACGGCTATAAATGTAAATCAAAAAGCAATTCTTGATTAGCATCTTAAGATACAGGATATGTGTGAAGAGAGTGTGAATTGTGTCAAAGTATCAAAGCAAACCACTGTCAAGAAGCAAACCAAGATATTAAAAATTACTTTTAGTACCTGGAATATATTTTTAATTTAATATTTATGCTATATGAATGCCCCAATCTGAAACGGCACAGGAGTCAGTCTTAAAAAGGAAATAATGAATCCATGTTCTAGTAATCCTCATTACACAAACCTTTAATTCAACTTACAACAGTCAGTTACACAAAGTTCATACTATGTATCTTCCTAGCATCACCACTTAAAGACTTTTTCAAAAGTGTCCTTCTGCCTGAGTAAATTCTTGCAGCTTGACAGTACAATTATTGTTTCACTTTGCTATTCTGCTTTTATTTTTTATTAATATTTACTCTGGTATCTATGACCTTAATTACAGCTGGGAACAGACAATGTAGAATTACTGCAGTTACAGTTTGTGAAGTAAACTGGTGAGCCCAAATGTTTAATAAAGGCCATAGAAACTATTTGTTTCTACCTCGCTGCCTCTTTGACTGAAAGCTTACCATTTTTCTAGTTTGACATTTACTAAGTTTTGGTTCACCCTGCCAAATGTGTATTGCTAAGGCTTCCAAACAGGATCTTTCACCTAAAGTATAGCTGTGACTAGAAAAAAGAAACCAATAGGCTGAAACCTCCAGGTCACATCTTGACCTCATTAAGTCACTGGCAAAAATAACCACTGACCTAGTAAAGAGTTCAACTTAAAAAGGGGAAAGGTTGTAATGATGTCATTTAAGTTACAGATCACCCTTCCAGTTAAATATACCAACTCAAAAGCCACAAACTGATTCAGAGTATCAGTTGATTACATGAGTAGCAGCAACCTGATTTAACTTCAGAGTTATCCCTATTTTGAGTGGAGGTCAGATTGGACATGATGATCTTCAGTTATCTTTTTCTAAACTAAGTTATTCTACAACTATAACAGTATATCAAAATTCTTCCTCGTATTAAAAAAATAGCAAAGTCTTGGTATTTCAGGAAGAGCTTCAGAGTCTTTTATGTCTGAATTTGTCTCCATATTCTAAAAAAGAAGACGTGCTCTGGGTTAATTAATAAATACCACTTATTCCTAGAGAAACAACATATCAAATGGATTTATCACAATGTAAATACAGTAAATTAAATCCTACCTTCCTATCTGTCTGACTGGGCAAGTTTATGTAATATTAAAACAAAAGTCTCTTGTCCTTACATTTTATCTCAGGACAACTGCTGCTTGTTAGCTGCCCCTAGGTAAAAAAGACATGCCCTTCTCTCTGAATATAGGCCCCTTGCATGTCCAAGTCACAAATCCCTTCACATCATACATGCTTGATTCTCTGATAAGAAATACGAATCATATGGACTTTGCTTTTAAAGGTAAAGAGCCTTGTGGAAGGACTATGAGTTTCCACCATCCTGACTCTCTGCTCCAAGTGCAAGTTAATAAATGACAATTAATTACCCAGCTAATACGCACCTCAACACCATTTCTTAACCTGCTGTTACTTGAAAGCTCAGGGGAAAAAAAATCATAAAGGAGTGTTTAGCTTCTGCATCCATGGCAGTAACACCATCATGCTAGTAGTGCATGTTACCCAATAAATACAATTTTTACCATGTAGCTACCTGAGTTCCTAAAGTTCTCCTGACAGGTGTGTCCGATGGGTGACCTGTGCTGCTTGTGAATCCAGCATTAATCACTGAAGAAAGTTGTTCATAGAGTCACAGCAGAAGTGTCCCCAGCAGGCAACCTGGGCGCTGACCGTGGTCAAAGCAGGTCAGACATCCCAGTCCTTGCCCAGGCTTTCCTCCTCCTTCAGCTGGAGGTGTTCAGAGCGGACTGGATCTCTCCCACAAACAGACTCTCAACACTCGAACTGCTGCCTGAAGGAGATCAGGTTTCAGCTTATCGTCATTCAGTTTAACCCTGTGGAGCTGCTCAGCAGCTCTTGGGTGGCCTTTTACCTTTGGAACAACCTGCTCTCACTGATCCATCTCAGCTGAAATTTAACCACCATAGCACACCATGAAAAAAATAAAACTAACAGACTGAATGCATTGAAAGCATGCACTTTGAGGGGAATCTGGCAGGCTGAGGTGGGATAGGCTCCAACATAGCATGGCTCTGTCACACTGACAGGGCAGAGCTCTTCCAGCCCTTCTAGAAAAGCCCACTTGTCACCTTCTCCAGACTAAGTTCTGTCTCTGAGAAGAGAAGCTTGTGTCCTGAAATGCACAGCTGACACTCAGCACAGAGCACTCAAGGCCATTTTCAGGGTCCTATGAGCATTTGCTGTACATTACAAACACTCCATTAACTCTCAGAGACAGTGCCCTGCCCTTCAGTCTCTGGTCACAGGGCTGCTCTGCTCCACCAAAGGTAAGCGGCTTTTCTTGTAAGGCTCCCCCCAGCCTGACCTTTCCATCCCTCATTAACGAACCAGCAACTCCAACTTAACAGCAACTCCTAATTTTGAGTGGGCAGTAATGCCACTTCTCGTTGTGAAAGCCCTCTGAAATAGAAGGACATCAATGACATGGGGATCCTGACAAGAAATATTCATACAAAAACCTGACCACTCTGCTGTGAATCTTTGAATCTCTCAAAATCCATGTTGCTTTAGACCCATTCTCAGCTGCCAGCCCCAGCCTCAGCAATGCTTGGGCTCCTCACAAGCCAAGTGCCACACCACTCCCACTCCACTCATTGATTCCCTGTCTTCCCTCGTCAGAGTCAATCAACCCCCTCTCCCCAGTATCTGCTGGGACTGCAAACCATTTCAAAGGTGGCTGCATTTGTCCATAGCCTCAGTTTGCATTTCTGTGGGCTAGGACAGAGAGGCTCAGGCTGGGAGAGAACAACTGCTGAAGCCCTAGATGACAGGGCAGATCAGATCGTTTTTTCACTTCACTTGGTTCAAGGTTTCTTGCCTTGCATACTCCACCAGAGAAAGATACCAGTGAAGCAATATTGGGTGCATAAACTGCACAGCAGTGGCTCCAGGCATCTTCATCTCTGTCTCTCCTATGAACCTCTCCCTGTGTACAAAAAGGCACAAACAAGACCTTTTGAGGATAATGAGGACAGTCTTGATACTGTAGGCTTGGTGTAGATGACAAAAGAAAAATAATTTTCAAATTTCAGAGCATATGGAAAAATAGGTTGCCAATTAAGATTTTTCTTTTTAGATATCTGTTGACAAGAGCAAGAACATGGGTTTTCTGCTGTGACCTTCCACTAAAACCAATCCTCCAAACTCATGCTTAGTAAGTACTACTTGCCTAATATGCAATAGAAATGCACAGGTGGAAACATGTTAAGACCAAGAACAACAGAGGAGAGAAGAGAAAAAGCAGTAAGTCAGTAATAATATTTATTATAAGGAATCTGGAAGAGACAGAGCTTTTTAAAAGTAATTAAACCCACATCTACAGACTCATTAAAAATTATTTTTAAAGTATTTCAAATGCTCCATGTTACAAATTTTAAAATTTTGTAGAAGCCTCCTTTCCAAAAAACTATCAGTAGGAAATAAATATAGCTCATTAAAAAAAAAAAGCTATTACTGCAGTTGCAGAAAATAGTTTACTTCTCCAGTACATTGTTGTTTTCAGGTGTCCAGTTTATCTATTTAAAATTTTTAAAATGCAGCTGCTTTTCACAAATATCTTAAAAGAGATCTCTTTTTTTTTCTCCTAGAAAATGTAAGGTACTGCTAACGTATAAGGTACATGCAGTCACTTGAAGTAATTTTCAAGCATTTCCGATTACCAAATGACAAGCCTACTCACCAGCAGATTCTTTCCTCCCAGAAAAACTCATATTTCCAATAAGGTCTTCGCTAACAACACATTCAAACTCCATTAAAATTATTAACATCTTTTTTCACCCATTAGTAAATAATTTACTCTTCAAATAGCTTTACAGGGAGCAATGCAATACACTAATTTCCAAATGACACAGTTCTGACTGACCTCTGATACTCAGACACTGCCCTCTTACAGACAAAGAGATTTTTGCCTGTTTATCTCAGTACAATATGGAGCCCCCAGGTATTGCAGCAGCACACTTGGCAGAAGCTCCTGCTGTGGAACTTCAGAATTGGTGGGAAGAGACTCAGGGCAATGCTCTCTGAACCTTCTCCCCCCAATATATGAACTCCCCGCCTGAGCTGTGGTGAAACCCCATATTTCCCTTGTGTCACCTGTAACCCCAACCTCAGGTTCCATATAAGGTTATGCCCTGGAAGACTCTATATGGTCATGTCCTGGAAAGCTCTTTCTTCTCCTGCTCTCCACTGGTCACTTTGAACCAGGCGTCTTCCCATTGGGTGTCCCCTGGTCCCACCTCCCTTTAAAAGACCCCTGCAGAGCTTTCTCCCTCTCTTTCTCCTGGGTTAATTCAGCCACCTCGGTGTCTCCGGATTCCTTCCCTGGACCCTCACAACCCAACACTGGATTTACAATAAAAAGGCAATTATCCCAGAGAAGACCCCTCTGTAGCCTTTTATCACGGCTGGAATGCTGGAGACGCAGAAGAAAGAGCCAGAGACAGCTGTGTTCAAGTTCAGAGGAAAAGAAGGAAGGAAGGGGCAAGACCCACCTTCTTTAATTCTTATATACACTTTTAGAAATTACTGTTCATTGGAGGAAATCAGTTCTCTCTCCTTCAACTACAGTGGTCAAGAGAAATGTCCATTAAAGATCTGTGTCCATGGGAAAGGAATGTAATAACAAGATAATTCTACAATAACATAGCTATGTTTACAGAACAATAGCCTTGAAACTAGCTAGTATGGAACTAGCTATTTTTAACAGTAGAAAGTAAGGCAACAGCCTTTCATTCTCGCCAATGCCTAAAAACCACACCTGGGGTAACTCTCATTTCCAGAGGAGCCAGCAGAAACAGGTCATCTGTGGTAGCAGGAACTCTGTGCTTTGGGAGAGTAGCAAAACCATTGCAACTCATCCCAGCAGGGATTTTACTCGCATATAAGACGCTGCAGCAGCCTTGAGAGCTCCAGGAAAAAGCATCTTAAGGTATAAAACTTATTCTTCAATACAGTTATTGCAGTGTCTTACCAGACTTCATCTTCTTGTCCCACCCACCAGAGATGTATTATTTTTATTAGAAACACCAAGGATGCAAGATAAAGCACTTCAGCTCTTCCTGAAGGAAGCCATTAAAAACAATTCTTGTAATGAACATTATTCATTACATTTATAAGGAAAGAAACCAGATTTGTATTATTTCACTAAGTACTGATGTGCTTCATGCTGTGGCAAGTATGTAAAAGAGAAGAACTGTTAGCAAATGTTTTCTTCACAGCCTTTCCCTTTGTGACCAACTGTGTCCTTTCCCAGCCTTTAAGAAAGACTCTTACAATAATCACTGATTTATGGCATAAAAAAATGCGATTTTTTTCAGGTTCTGTCGACCTGATTTTCATCAGTAGCCATTTTATAATAGAGCAATTGTCTTTATTCCTTATCTTCTTCCTTGTGAAAACTAAATCTCCCTGTCTGTTCCATTGCCTTTCTAGCAGCTCATAACTGGTATTGGTCATGAGTAAACTACAACAGCTAGAGATTAATCAGACAGTAAGGTGTAATTGCACTGGTATTTCAGACAAATTCACTTTGCAGAAAGCTAATTTTGTCCTTAATCCCATTGTTCTCACTTAAGAATGAAGGACTATGTTGTGTTCTAAAATAGTGAGTGATGAGAAAAAACATATTCTTTGTCATTTTTGTAGTGCTAACCACTAATTTTGGATCTGAATATAATCTTTCTACATCACTGTACAAGCATGATTGTATATGCACCGTAACTGTATAGCATTCTTATATACTGTACATATAAGTATGCATGTACTAGATGTGTAAATATACAGAAAGGCAGAAATGCTAAATGCAAGGATACTCCTGGTCATAAAAACTAGGGAATACAAACGTACTATTGAACCAACCATAAAAGAGTAACACTGCCAAAAGAGATGTGCAGTTCCTCTAACAGGATTATTGCAGGGGAGCTCACTGACTCTAGGAAAAGACAAAGTCCAGCTACTGAATACAATACCAGCATAATGCAAAAAGACACCAGTTTCTATAATCTGTTATCTTCTTCTTGAAAAAAAATGCAACAATGAATGAAACAGAAGTGCAAGCGAGAAGAAAGAAACATTTTTTTAGCCTACAATTTATTAATTTCTGTACAGGGTCCTTTTTTCTAGCCACTTTTGCCAATTTTGGAATTCAAAATTCAGGCCTGGATCTTTCCTGAATAAAAATTTCCACACCTATAGAAAGTGTCATGAGTGCAACAAAGGAAAAGGATATCAACTTAATTAGTGGATCTAATCTCAATTCGGATTCAACTCTTTGGGGTTAAACAAACACGGTCCTTTTCCACAGCTGGCAACCAAAACCTATGAGAGTTTCAAACACTGTCTTTAATTCTATGTTCTACAAGACTAATAGTTTCCCAAACATTTCTTTTTACCAACTATTTTCCAATACTGATAACTGTATAGAAAATTGCATTATTAAGTGCACTGGGTTCGGGGTAGTTAATTTTCTTCATGGTGGTTAGGATGGAGCTGTGTTTTGAATCTGTGCTGAACACAGGGTTGATAATATAGAGGGTTTTGTTATTGCTCTTTTGTTATCAGTATTTTGTTATGGCCTTTTCTGCTTTTTGTACTGCCATGCTGGCAAGGATGTTGGGGTGGATGAGAAGGTGGGCAGAGACACAGCTGGGACAGCTGACCCAAACTAACCAAAGGGATACTCCAGATGATACGACATCATGCTCAGTATATAAAGTGTGGGCAGGAAGGAGAAAGGGGGGGACATTTGGAGTGGTGGCATTTGCCTTCACTAGTAACCATTGTGCATGATGGGGCCCTGCTCTGCTGGGAACAGCTGAACACTTGCCTGCCCTTGTTTTGCTTTCCTTGTGTGCACAGCTTTTGCTTTCACCATTAAAATGTTTTTATTTCAACCCATGAGTTTTCTAGCTTTTACCCTTCTGATTCTCTCCCCAGTCCCATTGGCGGGGGAATGAGCGATTGGCTGAGTGGTGCTTGATTGCTGGCTGGGAATAAACCACAACAGCAAGTGATGTAATTATTTGTCAATTGAACTATTACACATTTTTAAACTGTACACTGATAATAGAATGTTTGGCCTTAAAAGTGCCTTTAAATCCTAGCCATTAACCATTGCTATTGGAATTCTAGTACAGGTAATGTCTTGAGCACTGCTGCCCTTCAGATGCACTCTATGGCATCCCAACAAACTAGCACTTTACTTAGCCCTATACTAAATAAGAAAACATACCTGACTATAGCTACATTATAGCAGCAACCTTTGAAATGCCCATGCAAAGGAGTCATTGTTCCCAAAGCCAATCTACTTTTGGTCATTTACCTAAAAGCTATTAGCAGTAATACTGCAGCCATACATTGAGCTGATACTGAGGCTCACTGATTCTGGGCATCACACCAACATATGATTAGATGTGTTAACCTGGTTAAGACACACAAGGCTCTGAGACGGGGGGATAAAAGCAGTGGGTACTTGGCTCAGAGAGGTGAAGCCCGCTGTTCAAACTCATGGTGTAAATCAGTGACAGAAACAAGAATAATTCTCAGATCTCTGTAGTCTTTCAGCACTGGACCACTGAGTTTAAAGATTGAGATCTGACCCCAAAGCATACTGCAAGGCAGATAAAAGGAAGCTTTGCTGTTGTGGCTTTGTGACAGACTCCAGCACTGTGGCTATAAATAAAGTAGCACTCTCACAGCACAATCATCTTGTTGACATAGGAGTTACAAAGTACAGTAATCTGTGTAAGTCATTTTAAGTTTGTACAAAGGCTAGCCAGATTGCAACAACCAAAAATATGCCTGTGAGTACTGTGGCTCATTTTGAAAACTCTTTACTGAACAATCACATCCATGAGATGTTGTGCCCTTAAACACAAATACAGGACTTCTTAAGTCCTGTCTAATCTAAACAACTAAACAGATAAAGAGAGGGAAACAGAGTGGTCTCTTGTCCCACTTCTCATCCTGAATGCTCAGCTAAAAGAAGTGTGGGAATAAGTCAAGCTCCTAAACCCAAAGCTCTCCCCATCCCTCCCCTGCTTTCAAGAAGCCAAGCAGCACTGCAAGATGCAAAAACTTCTTAATTGAATTAATCAAGAAAGCTCTAATCTAATGGCTACAGCAGTTGCCCTGCTTCAGCTCCCCATTCTTGGCTGGGTCACTGGCCTGGGAAGTGACTGCCAGACACTGCTATAGCCATGGGGCCTATCAGCAGGGCATAATGATTTTTCATAGATTCTAGGCAAAGCTGCAGGGACTTTTCATTAACAAATCACTTACTCTAATGGTTTCGACTTAATGTTTGAGACATTTTTGACACACCAATATCCAGCATTTAGAAGTGCAGTTTTGAGCATTTTTCAAAGTCTTCTGTTAAAAAAAAGGATCAAATTGGAAGTGATGTGCCCATAAAAGCAGGTTGTCCTAAAATAACTGAATTTTGCATTAAGCCACAGAGTAGTGACACTACCTAAATGAAGATTAATTATTTTTCGAAAATGAAAACATCTTCATCTTTTTACATAACTTACCACATTAAATAGCGTCTTTCTATTTAGTTAATAGTTAAAACCTCCCATTAAACAAAAGCCAGTATCCCAACCTTTCATAATTAACAGGTAACCCTAGAGCAATAGCAAGACCCAAGGCTGGACATTTGGTGTCTGAAACAATGCAAAAATACTTCTTACCACTTTTAAAGTGCTTCACAACTTCTGCAAGGCATTCGAGAAATTTCAGTCTGAGCTTGTATGGCTGCTTTTCATTCTACCTTCTAAGTCTTATCACCTGTTCTAACAGCTGCATCCTTTCTTTTCTACCTTTTGTGTCATTTACTCTTTCCATGAGTGACTGCAAACTCTACTGCAACTCAGTCTTTTCAAGAGATTCATACAGAACGTGGGAAAATAATAGTAAGGAGCAACATAATTTACAGTATTTTTTGTGAAGTGACAGCCTGCCTTCTCTCCCAAATTAAATAGTTTCATTTTGGCTGCTCTGTGACCTTATGGAACATTTTGAATGTCAACTGCAATCAAACTTCCTCAAATCCCCCTTAAGCTCCAAAGAAAAGCCAGAGAAGTAGGAATTGAGGCAAAGCACTGTTCTCTTTCCAAAGAGTACAGAGTGATTGCAGAGAGGGTATAAAACAGTACTCACTTTCTAAACAAGCATAAAAAAGGCTGAGCAAAGAGAATCAGGTCTCAGGATTTTTTGTAATACCATCAGCTGCTGTTAATACCTGCTCAAAACTGCTCCGGAGATTAAAAACAACAAAGAAAACCGAAACCCAACAAAACCAAAAATCCAGAAAACCCTACCAACTGGCATTTTAAACCCCTCCACGAATAATAAATACAAAACAGTCCAAAGTTAGGGTTTCCAGACTCTAAGTTTAAAAGGTATATATATATGCTGCACTGCTTCTAGTCACACCCTCATAATTTATATCAGATTTTTTTACCTTAGTGCACACAACCTTACTACTTTCCCAACCCCAGCCTGTCACTGAAGAAAACAGGAAGGAAATTGTGGTAATGGCACAGGCTATTAATATTCTAATCCACTGCACCAGAAATGGGGGATTCCAGATACGATGCCAAAACTTAATCTGCCTGAACTATATGCAGCACTTCTAAGGAGATTAAAACATTTCACGACTTTTCCTTTAACAGGACCTCATGTTCCTACAGAGCCATTTAGACTATTTTCTACTTCGGATGAGATAAATTATAATTATAGTAAACTGATACATACACATACGTTACCTAAAATTAATAATAAACTTACCTTGAATATTGTGTGCAGTTTCGGTGACCATAATTTAAGAAAGATACTAAACTATTAGAGAGAGTCCAAAAGAGGGCAATGAAGATGGTGAAGGGCCTTGCGGGGAAGCCGTACGAAGAACAGCTGAGATCCTTTGATCTGTTCAACCTGGAGGAGACTGAGGGGAGACCTCATTGCAGTTACAACTTCCTTGTGAGAGGAAGAGGACGGGCAGACACTGATCTCTCCTCTGTGGTGCCCAGTGACAGAACCCAAGGGAATGGCCTGAAGTTGTGTCAGGAGAGGTTTAGGTTGGATATTAGAAAGAGCTTCTTCACCCAAAGGCTGGCTGGGCACTGGAACAGGCTCCCCAGGGAAGTGGTCACAGCACCAAGCCTTTCTGAGTTGAAAAAGCATTTGGACGATGCTCTCTGGCACAGGATGTGATTCTTGGGGGTATCCTGTGCAAGGCTAAGAATTGGACTCAATGATCCTTGTCAACCCCTTCCCACTTGGCTTATTCTGTGATTCTGATACAGATTGTTGGCACTCTGTGTATAATTCATTATGTGAAATTATTTACAAACAAAAGATGTGTTAGAACTATAACACAGACACTTTTGAACAGTTGCCAAAAGAGTTATTTCTTATGCCATCCCAGGTTGTTTCAGGAAAAACACAACCTTGTTCCACTCCACACAAAGCAAAAAAAGAATTCAGTATTGACTAGTACAGCCATAAAGCCTCTCCCCACAAAATGACTGCACCAGCTGTGTTTCCTTGATTTTGGGGGGACTGCTGCATTCCAGCATCCAAGCTGCTCAACTCAGTGCATGCTTTTACCTTTATCTGCCAACCATAAAATACAGAAGGCTGTTTATTTCTTTTAGAGGAAGGTGAGTCTTATGGACTCAGATTTGGAGGTTATTTAAAACTCCAAAACATTACAATGTAACATACTATCAGATTTGCAATAAAATTATTACAATTTAGCTAAACTGAGAAGTATCA
Organism: Climacteris rufus; assembly: GCA_013398175.1. NCBI lineage: Eukaryota > Metazoa > Chordata > Aves > Passeriformes > Climacteridae > Climacteris > Climacteris rufus. The sequence continues at coordinate 402,145 of VZRZ01000595.1, forward strand.
GAAGAAATCAGTTTTGGTTTTACTTCTGTACTGACAAAATGAGGTAGACCATATTGTCTCAGGTCCTGACATTCTGACCCTCTTTATTCTCATTTGAATGAAGACTGTCAGAGGCTTTGAATTCACGTTCCTAATTTTTGCCCATACATACCAATTTCTGTTCAAAAATCATACACTTCAGAAAGAAAAATAGTTATTCCTGGAAGAATAAAATCCACCAGAATGGAAAACAAGGGGCCAAAGGAATGTGTGTGACCTCTCTAGGTAAAATCACAAAAGCAGCACCACTTCAGGAGCAAGTTTGCAAGTCACACCTTTGGAAGAGCTGGAAAAACTTACAGAACCTGAAGTTCCACTGAATTAAAACAGAAGTCAACTTTCAAACTCAACAAATGCCCAGTGTATTTCCCTCATATTCAACCCAAATTGTGTTTAAAACTATAGTTAAAAAAAAAATCATCTACAGCTAGGAAAATAAGGAAAGGGCCTCACTTGAATCTCCTTTGTCACATTTTTGGCTCTGTCCCATGGTCAACAGACCTTCCTTTCTCACTCTTTCCAAATGCCTTCTATATCACCTGGCTTCATATGGGTACAGATGTTTTCCTTTGCAGTTTTGATTCTTTTCATTCTCTACAATTCATATCAATAACAAAAATGTACACAAAATATGTTCCCCGTAACCAGCCTCATGCTAATTATCCGGAAAATACTCAAGCATATAATACACATTTTAAAAGTACACTTTTTTCTGTAATCTTCTAAGAGAACCACTGGAACTAATCTTATCCCAAAGAAGAGAATAAAGCCTGTGTGAGATCACTTCAGGCTCCACAAATATCAAAGAGAATAAACCAGGAAGTGAAACAGATACAGTATTTGTAATTCCATTATTGAGAGGCAGAGAGAGGAAAGATTTAAATAATTTATTTTTCTTTTCACACTGGAAAAAAATAAGCATGGCAACAAAGCCCAACTCAAGATATCCTGGCAAATACCAAGACCATTTAGTAAAGCATACTTACAGCCATGAAATTATACTAGAGTTACTTTTGTACCTTTAAAAGCAATTAGTTCTCTAAAATCATTAGCTCTTACCATGCTGAAGAACCTCCTAGTTAGGCTTATAACTCTGTTACTTGCAAATGTAAAGCTTACAGCACAAGTCAGTAATTTTGTTCACGCTTGAAGGCAATTGGCACACATTCATAGTCAATTTACTACAATATAATCCTTACATTCAGAATAAATTGTAAATTAATTTTTATGAGCATTCTCAAATAGCAGGCAAGAAAATTCATGCAGGACTCTAAAGATGTTTTGTAAGGAAACTGTTTTCATTGTCCAAACAAACCACCAACAAAGACCCAGTAAGACAAAGCAGATAAAAGTGCTCTTGGAGAAGCTGGACAAGAAAGAGAGAGGAGGAAGCAGGAAGTGCTGAGGAGAACAGCATGTGCCAGGTGGGCTAGCACTCAAGTATTCTGAGGGATACAGGTCTGTTCAGAAGTAAAACACCAGAGAGATGCTTAAAGTCAAGGGGATAGGAGAGAGAAAGGCCTCAAGGACACTGAAAAGGAATGGACCATCCGGGTTTAGTTCAGGCTCAGCATAAGAAAAGCAGCATTTGCAAACAGCTTCAAAAGTGGTGGCTGGGATTCCACTTACTGTCAGAGGAGCTAACACACAATGCTGCACATGCCTCTGTACCTGAGACAAACCTGCCCTGAGAAATTCCTCTAGTAGGAGCCAGGCAGGGCGTGCCACAGCAGGGGCAAAGGGCAATGCAGATGTGCCCTGATCCAGCTGTTTCCTCCACACCCCCTCCCCACAGACCCACCGCACAAAGAGGGCAGCTGAAAAGTCCATTGTCACCTCAGCAAAAGAAAAGAGAATGAAAAGGGCACCTAATCACAATCCTTACATTTTATCTTCCAGGGCAACTGCTAAAGCTGCCAGTCACTGCAATGACTCCTTCTCTACCAAATTCCTTCTTCTAAGCAAATATTCCTGGGAAATACCTGTTCCTGGGGTGCAACAGCTGAACTGTCTGAAGTACTCTGTTACCTATGCTAATGAGCACTTCCAAAGGCTTAGTGTCCTGTGACGAAGCAAGGAACCGATCAAATAAAACAAAATTACATTAATATATTCCCTCCCTCCTCATTTCTTTTTGGTAGTTCTTAAATGTCAGTAGGCAACCAAGCAAGCAGGAAGCAGCTCAGGATCACAGATTTTCTTTTTCCCTCTCGCCCTTTGTTACCACCTCTGTTTTTTGAACATCAGCAGAAAAGGCATAAAAATGTGTAATTTTTCACACAAGGTCCCTGCAAAGCTTTACTGGTACTTGCATGCATAGGTATGCCCCTTTACTTGCAAATTAAAAATACAGATGTACAGCTACCAATCTGAATATACAGAGGTGTTCGTGTGCAAGTCTGGAAGCTAGCCTAACACAGGGTTCACTCCTGTGCTACCTGTCCACAAGGCCTGAGCACCAGGACTTGAATACAAAAACAAAACTTCAATGGAAAGGATTTGAAAGAGCTTTTGTTTTGTTCCAGGAGACAGGGGGAAAAAAAAGAACATAATATAAACCAAACAACAGAGGGAAAACAGACATGAAACAAACACTGAAAATTAGGAAAAAATAAACAAAACATGCAAATTAAATAGCAATCATTTAACAGAAATAACTGTTCAAAATGAAAAACAAACCCATCTCATATGTATTTTTTTATTAGTTGATCATGATTTCACACGTAGTCCTTGTGTCTCATTTCCACAAACAGTTCAATTTTTCTGTTCTTTACTCTTAGATTAAATCCTTTTTGGTGTAAGCAGTCTCCATTCCATGTGGGTACTTAGGCAGCATGTTCATCAAAACATAGCACAGACAGGGAAGACTGCTGACATATTTTAAGGTGGCAAGAGGTTTACAAGTCTGGTCAGAAAGGGAAATGTGACAGTTACTACTCGCTCTGCAGCTCAAAAAAAAAAAAAAAGTGCTACTAATAAAATGAGAAAAAAAGGGAAACAGAAAACCAAAAGAGCTCTTACCAACTTTGGTATAAATTACACTCACTAAAGACAATGCAGACAGGGACTGCAAGAATTCTGGTATTTCAATATTAAATACTGGTAGTAAGTTTAAAAAAAAAGTACTTACTTTTTTAGATTTACAAATTATGTAGATGATAATTCTTAATAGAAATTATTTAGGAAAATCCTTTGTTTTCCTTTCTAACCAACACCCCTTTCCTTACCAGCACCTTACAAACATGAAAGACACTGGTTTCTAAGTCAATGCACAGGTGGCCTATGGGGTTTTTCAGCTGATACCATTCTCCTGTTCTGAAAAGCTATCAGTCTATTTTGGAAGCTATCGATCAGTTATATGAAACAACATGAATCTGTCTTTTCAAAATCATTGCATCACTAATATTAGTCATAAGTCTTACCCTGCATTCCCAAACAAAACACTTCAGTAGAGGGCTAACTGCCAGCAAAAAACGTAAGTAAAACCAGCATTGTACTCTTAAATTTCCGCACGTATCTAGAGGTTCTATCCCCGGCTTCTTCAGACATACTCTTTTGCATAAACAGGGCAAAAATAGCTCTTACTTGTAATACTAAGTAGCTATGATTACAGATCCCAGTAATAATACAATGCTTCACATGTAACACATCAAACCTGAAGTAAGGCACAGTCCATATGCAGATGCTTCTATAAATACAAATTCATATTTTCTTTTGCCATGTTTACACACACTGCATACAGAAGAACAAGAGCAATGTTAAAGCACTCTTGAGCATTGCTATCCATGATTTTTAGTTACAGGACCAAGCTCCTCATGCTAGACAGCTGTACTTCCCATTATGAGACACATCTACAAATGACTACCATATGTTCTTATACAATATAATAAAGGGAAATAACAAACATTTGCTGCATGCAATATTAAGTCATATAAGAAAACGCCATTTCAATTAAATTGAAAACATCATATTATGACAGTGACCTAGGCCTGCAGTTTGGGGGGAAAGGGCAGTGGGTGGGTGGGTGGAGGAAGGGAAGGCATCCTGAATGGGTCTGACCTTGGTACACAGAGCAGAGACATTTCTAGACAGCAAAAGGAATGAGATGTGAGGCAAACCAGAGCAGACGCTGCAGGATGCCCCACAAGTCTGTCACTCCCAGGTTCCCAGCTGCACTGCCTGACCACTCTGTCCTGTCCTCAGCCCTCACACCACCTCACCCCGCTGGGCAGGATCCTACTGTCTTTCCAGCACTGAAGTGCTCACTAATACACTCTAAAAATTAGGGAACCAGCACCTAGCAGTACTGGGGAGGTTATGAAGGGACTGAACATCTCTAGGCCAGAAGTGGGTGGGAGCTGTATCCTCTGAACTCAGGCAAGGTAACACAGTTGAGTCCTTCCTACCAGAGATTTTAAAGCCAACTCCTTTTTAATACTGTCTGCACTGAAAATGTACACTTGCAATCTTAAAAGCTTATTTGGATACAAGAAATACTTGATCGTGTAAGTAGCCAATTCCATCTCAGAGGATAAAGAATAATTCCTTTGCCAAAATAAGGCACCTGGACAAAGTCATTTATAAAGAACTATAGAAGTGCTGACAGATTGACACAGAAATGGAATCACACACTTGTCAGCATTAAAAGGGTTTAAAACCTACAATGAAAGCCAACAGAGCAATAGTAATTGATGTAGAAACTCTGTAACAGGAAATTTACAACACATTTTAACATAAAGATGAAAAGGAGACTTTCAAAGAAGGACAAATGCCTGTATACCTCAATTACACTATTTTCTCAATTCCCAGTTCTCTAAATACAAAACCTGTGTGTGTAGTTTACAGCTCCTGCCACCCTTGTTGAGTGTTTTCACCAGAGGTGCTCAAATCTCCTACGTCTTTGAAAGTCAGGAAGGTCCAAAGAAGAACTTCAGGATATTTTCATTGACTGTGCCCTCTAGGCAACTTTTTTTTTTTTGTCCCATGACACCTCACTTGGAAGTAAATCAGTTAGAATTATTTGTACAATGCCCTCTCAGAATAAATATGACCTTTTTTACCAAGTTTATACACTATTGTTTTAAACAATGAGGTAATACACTGAAGGTGCCTCTTCCCCAAGAATGCCGAAGTAGTGCTTTGGCTCCAATTCCTTCTTCGTTCACACAAGCTTCACACAACTGCAACCTCAGAGCGCTGCAGGGGGTGCCCTTAAGCACAACACCTCCAGGCCACTTCACCTCACATGAGGCCAACGCTTCTCGGAGCAGCCTAAATCCACACCCCAAAACAACCATGTGCCAGACCCTGGGATCTCCCCATCCTTACTGGCAGACTCCACCAAGAGAGCACAAGCAGTAAGGCAGCCAGACCGTTGTACATCAAATCCAATTCAGGGGAAGGGCAAAGGTGTCTCTTTACGAGGAGAGATTAAATGGGAAATTGCTACCAGGACTCTCAGAGGAAAATGTGAGAACACTGAGCAGAGCCAACTAAATGCACAACTGAATCATGCCATGAGCCCAGTGCAAATGATAACTCTCTGAGGCCACAGCAGAAAATAATTCTTTATTCAGAAATAGTGATGGGTCTACATCCATGGAAACAGCTTCAGCATCACCTCAGCACCTCCAGCCAACAGCTGGGCTTTCTTCCACCAGCACACATCCAAAATAATACAGTCACCCTTTGAGTAGTTAAGGCATTTCCCACAAAACACTGGTCATTAATCTTGACACAACAGAAGACTTGAATTCCCAGAACTGTAAAAAGGACTTGGAATGGACCTTGTCATTAGCTTTTCCTTAATCTCATTTAATCCCAGATGTAATTAGCTATCCTAATGCATCCTACTCCAAGGCATCCTTTAAGGGAACCAGAATATACAGGGTGACATCTGTCCAACAGCCTGCTGTAACTGGATAGGCCAGACACCTTGACCTTCTTCCACTTCCAAACTATTAAGCCAGAGAATCAGGCCCCAGCAGACCCTGGTGTACCTGGCTGAAGGAACATGCAGGGCATCTTCCTCATACCACCTTAACTTTAACAATTTCCTCAATGTTATGAAGAGTTCACTCAGGCAGATAACAAGCAGGCAAACTGCCACCTGCCTAGCAGCAGCAGGCTGGTGACAAACATGCAAAGCAGATGCTTTGAGAAAGCAAAACCTGTGGCATAAGGGATCCTCCATAACGGAAAAAGACAAACAAAGCTCTTCTGTTCTTAGGGTCACAAGCTTCCTCCTTAAGAAACTAAATTGATATGGATCTCCTTTTAACAGCCTGGCACAGGTGAATGTCCCACAACTCACTGTAGTACCACTCTCACATTCTTCTCTGATGGCAACCAGCTGGAAGCAGACTGGATGACACATGGATTCACAGAGCTTGAAAATCTTTCGGTAGTCATGGGCTTCCTGAGGTAAAAATGCCAAGACACTGTTTGACCCTGGAGAACTGCTACCAGTGAATACACTGTAGCATACACTGCAGTATGGGATGAGGAACAAGGCCTGGGAAACTCATAGTCTGAACCTCCAGAGCTAGTGAGGTCACCTACAGGCCAGCTTACATATCAATAAATGAATAAATGTATTTTTTCTTGAAGATGACAAGGCACTTTGGGAGTTACTTTCAGTCATTTCCTTGTTTAGAGTATTAGCAATGGTTTCTTGTGAGGGGAGCACTTTGAAATGCGACAAAGGATCATCTCTGGCTAGCTCACAACGAGGCACACAACCAAAGTAATAGTTAACAGTAAAAATCAAAGCTTTAAAATACTACAATTCCCTCACTGGTTACTGTGCAAAAAGTGTTCATCCTACTTGCAAAAGCATCTTATGCTTTTAGAGTATGTCTACCTGAAGAGTTTTAATTTTCCACTTTAAGTTAAAAAAAAAATCTAACTTCATACTAACATTTTGACTCAGGTAAATTTTGTCTATCTTCAGATGAATCTTGCTTTAACTTAAACTACAGGTAAATGACAAAAAGTTCTTAACACCAGACAAAAAATCATTCTGTAGTAATACAAAGAATATACTGGCATAAATATATCTTCCAATTAAAAAATTAGTAAAGCATCTTAAAAAAAAAAAATTATAAGTACAAAACATGTTTAGCAATTCCAGAGTCCTTCAAAAGTAAAGTAATGTCAACTGAAATAAAAGCAGAGAATATCTTCTCATGTAAACAGTGTCGTAGTATAATGGGGTAACTTACTTGAATAAGCAACCTTCAAAGTTTTACACGAAAGTGACAGGTGAACAGCCTTTATAACTATAGGTACAACGATGTGTAAAATGAGAAATTGACCAGTTATTTTTCATTTCTAGACTTTCAACTTCCTTAATATTCTTAAGCATGAGGTTTTCATTTGTTTGGGATTTTTTTTTTCAAAACTCACATAATATTGTGGGAAACACAAGTGATGCACAATATAGCTGATCACCACCCACTGACCAATGCCCAGCCCATGCCTGAGCAGTAATCAGCCCCTCCTGGCCAAGTCCCCCCAGTTTATATACTGAACTTGACACTCAGTGGTATGGAACATCTCCTTGGCCTGTTCGGGTCAGCTATGCTGGCCATGCTCCATCCCGGCTTCTAGTGCACCTGCTTGCTGGCAGAGCCTGGAAACTGGAAAGTCCTTGACTTACAGTAAGCACTACTGAGCAACAACTAAAACATCAGTGTGTTATCAACATTATTCTCCTACTGAATCTAAAACACAGCACTGTGCCAACTACTAAGAGGAAAATTAACTCTCTCCCAGCTGAAACCAGGAAAGTAGATGTGACCTTGATTCTTCTATTTAATAAGAACAGTATCTCCTCTATGATTTGTGCAAGATAATCTACTTCAAGAAGTACTTCTTATCCAATTGAAGCTCCTTTGAATCAAATTTGAACTACATTTGTATGCTTTATATACACTTTATACATTTTTATAGTTATGTGACAAGACTTGGAGGGTGAGAAAGAAATAAAACCTCAGGAGAGTAACATAACAGAGCACAGTACAGAAGGCACCAACCTTGCCCAGAATCAGAGACTGTTCACCTGTGTTCACACCCTACCACACACAGGGGGGAAAAACGGAATCAGAAAACAAAAGACCAAGGCAGGATGAAGGGAAGGTTTCTCATCCTAGGCTCAAACTCACATGAATACAGCTCTCTCATGGGGTGATGCTGGTGTTGGGCTACGGTCTGAGCACACTGCCCCAAGAAAACCACCACTCAGCACACTCCAGCAATCTGTTTCCCAGGAGGAATCCCAGCATTCATAAAGGAAGGAATACTCTCGTCGTTAAAAGAAAGCCAGGAACCTGGCTCCAGGCTTGTAGGAGGTTGGGGGATGCCTTGGAATTTTTCTCCATCACTGTTACTAAGCAACAAATAGCTGGATGATTAGGGCCATCAACTCTTTTGTGAGAGACAAAAGGTGTGCTTGGGCGAGGCAGGTAAGGGAAAGAGCCGGCCA
>VZRZ01000595.1:411157-422275 GCA_013398175.1 Climacteris rufus
CTTTTCCCATATCTTTGCCTGAAAGCCCTTGATTTCAAAATTAAAATAATTCGAAGGGAGGGGAAATCACATTCTCTGTCCTAAGGGAGGGTTCAACCTCTCTCAGCAGACACCTGTCTTTCAAAACCAAGACAAGGCTCCTACAAACTTTTATACACAAACTGAGATTACAACACTCAATTTGAAAGGTTTGAACAAATAGTCATTTAAGGTTGCTTATGCTGAGTGCTTTGTCATCCCATTTCATCACGTTCCATCCTGTCCTATGCCCCACTTCCCACTGGCACAGCCCTGTGCTGACCAACAGTCTAGCTCCAGATGCATTTTTCACCCTAGCTAACTCTCACCTGCTAACTAACCAGATCTCACTTAGCAATTTCTTAAAAATCACACAACCAAAACTGAATTTATTTCTAATCTGAATGCCAGAAATTAAATATACACATATAAATTAGGAGAAAGTTTAACAAGCTATACTGAGCTCTGCGCTTACTGAGATCTATATCAAATAGTTCTGCAAACAGTGACCAAAAGAGAGAAGTGAATGTTTTCCTTACATTCCCTAATACAGGATGACAAAGCTTTCTTAAACAATTTCTTCAAAAACTCAAGCAAGGTCCCAAAACTAAAGCACTGTGACAGATCACATGAATTTTAATACCATACATCTTCATAAGCTGTTTTCTAATATCAAGTCCAAAGTGCCAAATACCAGCTTTCACAGCAAGAAGCTCATTTCCCATAAACTTTCATAAGCAGCTCCCACTTACTAGTAGAAAAAAAAATCCTGTTTCAGTTTTTTCTTGTATATACCTTCCACAGTAAGAAGTTCAAATAAATATGGTCTCTTTCTTAGCTTTCACCTCAAAGGAGAAAAAGTATCACAGTGTAAATACCCTTCTCAGAAAGGGGAAGACAGAGAGAATTTGGGTCACTGGCCAGATGCTTGGATATTTTCATTACTGCATAATATTATCAATTATTTATATTTGTAAAATGTCCTGGATATCTAATATCTTAGTCTTTTTTACTCTTAAACCAGAAAATATTCCTCAAATGAAAAGCTAGGTTGTGTTTCCTATAGGAAATCATATGAGCTACTCAGATTATACTTCACTCCCAACACTGTTTCCATGCACTACCTTCAGCACTAAGAAACCAAAGCAATCTCTCTAGTGCAAAGTTCAGAGCAAAGAAAGGTGTGTTTAAACAAGGCACAGATCAGCAAGCTTTTAAGAGCTTATCAATGACAACCAACCATAATTTAGAAACTGCACTTTCATTTACCTCATTAAAGTGTGGGAATCCAAGCTGGGCTTTTGTTTCTTTTGGTGAGGCAGGCTGCACAGTGACTCGTGCAGACCATGAGGGGAAGGCAGGTTATCAGCAGCTCTGTACGATGAGCGCAGGTGTTCCCTGCTGTAAAACACACCTGGATTCCAAGGATTTATTCTCATATCACAGCCTGCCTTTTGCAGGTACAGTCCATGCACACAACTGAATCACCAAACAGTATGAGTCAGGACTAAATGAGCTGGAGATGAAGCTTACACCAGCTTTAGAGTGATTGTTAAAGGACAAGCTGTACCTGAACTGACTAAAAACCTGTCAGTACAAAGTTAAGCCATCAAATATCTTTTAAACAAAACTGAACCAATGGAGCTAAATGGTATCAGATGAGCCTCTCACAGGATGTGGCTGTAGCCACTACTAAGACTCATAAAAATGAGTTCACTTGACAAATCACAGCCCCATAATGATCATGTTAAACTGGCACAGATGTAGGCTGCTGCCAGAGAATTCAGTCAGCAGAATTCCTGTGAGTTTGCTTTACTCCCCTTGTGCCAGCACCATCACTGATGTAGTAACTTGCTGAGCTAGGTTAAGGAACGAATCCACCCAAAAACAACACTTGCAAAAAATATTGCTTATAGTTGGATTTTTTTTAATCCAGCTCAACCTACTTCAGTCAGCTCAGAAATACCAATGTCAGGGTAAGAAAAATATTAGGAAGGTGTAAGTGAGAGAAGGAAAGAAACTCTTTGAGTGGTGCTCCCCACTCTTTTCAGCCTCCACTTATCTCAGCCTATTATGACCATGACCTGCGCCCACCACCACTGCACATCAAAACCTCTGCTGGTTCAGAACAGGCATTAGGAGACACTCTGAGAGAAAAGAAAAAGTTACATTAAATATTGTCTCTTTTCAACAGAACAAGAAGATATTCCTCAAGTATACCCAAAATACAGGCTTTTCAGGACAGGGTAACATTTAGTAGGACATTAAAGCCCACCATCTGAACGAGTGACAATGATGGGAATGACCAGTCCCACAATGGTAACACCATTACTACTGTTCCCTTACCTGGCTGTGGCAAAGGCAAGCAGGTTGTGAGGCTCCAGAAGCTACACTATGGAGTTGTTAGATCTCTCATCCTCTCAGCAACTGCTGAGAAAGAAGCATCTTTCACTTGCCTGTGGTAATCACAGCCTGCTGTGACTGGCCAGTGAGTCACAGCTGTGCGTGTGTGACAGCCTCTTGCCTTGTATCTGGGATCACAGACTCATAACTACAGCTATAACCACAATTATTATATGAATTCTTGGGTTACTACAAGCCTACGAGAACTTTCTTCTAAAATCTACCCTTGCACTTTCTTAAACCAGGGGCAAAGCTCCCTGTTACCTTTGGATACAGTATACTTATGGACGTTGCTGTTGTATTTTATTTTACTAAAGGCAGAGAATACTTCAGCAGTGGCTGCGAGTCCCACCATTGTTCTGACAATTATATACAAATCTGCGAAAAACCATCAATTGATTAAAAACAATAAAAATTGAGCAATTTACTTTACCAAGCACATATTGCTAAACATTGACTAAACAATTCTCACATATGATCCAAATTATTTTCTTGTTTTACAAACACGGACATGAATTCAAAATACCTCACTTCCCAAAGCAACAGTAAAAGCTGTCTGTGTGGTTTAGGGACTTCTGGACTGGAAGAAGAAGAAGCTGGAGGAGTGGTAAATTGAAGATGTACACTGATGCTAAATCAAGTAAAATGTGCTAACTCTTCTGTTGCAGTTTGGCACTGAGTATGCATGAAAAAGAATTTATTTATTTGCTGAAGACAACACTATTCTTACCTTGTTGCCTTCTTATGGGTGGTGTACCTTCAACCATTATTCTAAGCATGATAAAAACATTCAGACTTGCTCCCCCTCAAATACATCACCCCAAACAATTTTAATTTTCCCAAGCATACTTGGGGTCCTGCAGAGGAAACGTTTTAACACATTTTTATTGTCAGCTTTTGGCCTAAGAAACCTCCCTAGAAAAAGAAGGTTGCTGTAGAAAGATGACAGATAAAACACCTGAAATTATCAAGAAATCCTTTCTAGTCTAACTGGATTGGGATGCTGTACCAGGAAGGGTAGGGAACAGTTACAGAACAAGAGGGAATATTGAGCAGCTTACCCTTACATGAAAATATGACCAGAGGTGTAACTATTGCTGTACATACTTTTATTCTGCTGTAATACAACAGAGCTAGCACAAAGCAATAACCAAAGAAAAAGTTCATAACTTCAACTTTTTTGGGAGGGCAGAGGTGCTCATCCCATATGCTGCTCAGGATATCATCAAAAACACACCTCAGAAAATGATGGCTAAAATTTTACTTATGAAATAAATCAAGTCTGTCTACTTGTAACACATCCAAATACTAAAAACCAAAACCCCTTCTTTCTTTTTTTCCTATTTATTTGGCTATAAATATTTAAATTCCCTGCCTGAACATGATTATTTTGAGATCATGACTCCAAGGTAGAGGCGGGTTCATTGCAAAACCAGCAGCCCTCACAAAACGGCCCATTGGCACATTGCAAGTACTCAAACCTTATGAGCAGGGAATTTTTCTCTCCCCCAGCCAAGCAGATTTACTGAGGAGTCTGGAACAACAGCCAGTGAGTCACGCGTAGCCAAATCTGCAGCACCACTCACAGCAGGAGCCTCTCTGTATCACTGACTGTAATTACGGCCTCCCTTCAGTCACAGAGTTTCAAAAACCAAAAAGAAACCCCAAATGTGTACTTTTAGTAACTGCAATGAAAAAAAGCACCAACAACAGAGAGGGGTGCTGGCACTGCAAATGTTACCCAAACAAGTACGAGTAACCTTTTAAAACCTTACAGCTTTCAGCTCGTGCTTCACTAGTAACAGTTACGAAAGAAGAATAAAATATTGGCAATAATAATAATAGTTCATAGCATTTTCTATCTAGTGCCAATATCAGCAGACTGAAAATGCCATTAGTCTTACTCAAAAACAAGTTTAACAATTCTGCTCATCAAAGAAGTAGAACTTAGAAAAACAATTAACTATTCATTTGATGCCACACTTAGAAGGCTGGAGTTCAGATTTACACAGCTCCTCTGGCACTTTGCTGATCAGAACTTCAGTTCTATTCCAGTTTTCCATAAAGTCTACATGCTTATAACAGCACATCTAGTAATATATTGTATTATGCTCTGTATTATCTAGATTTATACACACTCAAGCAAAAAAAGGAAAGCCTGTAATTAAAATATTCAAAAGGCCTTTAAATTTTCCATTTCTAATAGCTAGACTAGCATGACATCTCACACTCTCTATGCTATTAAAATAAGAGAAAGCCTATATACAGAGGGCCCTGATTTTCCTCTTTTATGCTATATAGCTCTACTGATTGAGCAAAGTTATTTTCATTTTGTACCTATTTAAGAGCCTGCCTGAACCAAAATATAACTTAATAGACTGTTTGTACTGATAGTGAAGGACATTAAATCAAATCTACACCCACGACATAAAATAATCAAAGTCACCTAGTGAACTGGGCTTGTTGAAATAATGTTGTTTTATCATACTGACAGATGTTAAATGGATGTCTAAGTGCAAGAAACAGTGGCCATGTCTGCACAATGAGGCCTGAATGGAAAGAGCAGCAGATTTAGGGCTCAGAAATGACATGCAAATTGAAGGGAGTTCCACCAGGATTCTTAGAAAAACAAGACGGCATGACTGCAGTATATACAATTGGAAAAGGTTGTAATCAGCAGCAAGAAGTGATTTTACAACTGTAGGTGACACTCATGAGACTGACACTGAAGCATGTAATTCAGGCTGGGAGGTGAAGGAGGAGCAAAGTAGGAGGGCAAATGTAAAAATGGATGCTGAAAATATTGAAGAAAAGTGTCACAAAAAGAATTTTCAGTCTGAAGAAACAAAGGCACAAAGAGAATCATTTGCTCTGCCCACCAAGATAAAATGGAGCAGAAAGCTGATGACAGGTAACAGGCACTAGGAGGGCTTTTTAATCATTTGGAAAGACATAGCAAGAACCAAAGGAAGGAACAAGAGAAGTTCAAAGAAGAAATAAGGTGCCAGCTGAGGGATGGGGAACCCCATGAAGCACGAATCCAGAAAAAAGGAAGCAGGAAAAGTTGGGATACCACATCTTGCTGTCAGTAGATCGAGTTACTGGGAATACATCAGTAACTAAGCAACACATTAAGGCTCTGCCATATACTACATATTTATACATGTGTGAAGTAGAAAAGACACAAAAGCAATTCTAAATAAAGCAGCTTAGTTCCTTGTTGCCTTGTCAGCTCTATCTGAAGATGCTGGTAAGCATCGGACAATAAACATTGTTCAAATTAGCAGGCAAACCCAAGGCAGGAAAGATTTTTCTGATGCATTCAGATAAAGACTGTGCTCATGTAAAACCTGTAGCAGATAAAAAGACTGCGATGGTTTTGTAAAGTCAGCTGTAGAATTGCAGAAGCAAAGCAACACATGGAAGGTTACAGGGGTTAGGAATAACAATTGCTGTAATGATGCAGGGGATGTGGAATCCTTGCTGTACAAGCAGATTTCAAATGAAATTGCAAAATGCTCCACCAATTTAAGGCAGTTGTGAGTAATCAGCTTGTGAGTCTGCTGCTTGTACACTGAGCATTGCATGTACCCCTCACAGGGCTTTAGTCCTTTACACTGTATTTCATCGGGTTTCAATTCCAAGAGTGAGTCACTGGTAGGAAAAGACAGGGAAAGGAATGAGAACTTTTCTCTCTGAAATAATGGAGATGGAAAACATTCTTGAAAAAAGACATGACTTCATGCTTACTGCTAGATTTCTGCTTGGATTAAGACATGAACTATTAAAATTTCACATTAAACCAAGCAAACATTCGAATAAAGAATGAGGCAGATTATTCTGGTAAGGAAAGAATAAACTCCACTTGTATGTGTGATCTGTAATGTCTATTATGGTCAATGTTTGAAAAAATCATATATTGTGGGCAATTCACAGCAGAAGTCTTTGTCATTTTTCCACACTCAAAGGACATCTATCTTTTGGTTTTCTTACTCAGAGATTAAACAGCGAGTGATTTAGACCACAGCTGTCTGTAGAAAACACCAAATATTTTATGCCCCTCACTTATCACCCATCCCCAAAGGGAACACATATGCTGCTACTAATAAGTCTGTAAAGCCCATATTTACAAAGATACATAAAATTAAGTGTTTTTGTTTATGCTGATTCAATCCACAAAAAGAGGCACTTCTCTACAACAAAATCCAACTGAGACCCCCTGCTTTCACAGCCACACAGATCCAAGCTTCAGTTGGTGTCTCCCAGACTCAGGTGGATTCAGTAACAAACCAGGACAGTGAAGCTCAGGGGTGCAAGCCTTGACTTGCAGGTGTCACTCAAAAGAGGTGACCTGAGGTGGCACCAATACTTTCCCTTACAAACACTCTTTCCAGAACTGCCTTGGGGTTTAGTCCATCTCAGTGAAACTCAACTCATTATTCTCATTTTGCAAGTGAGTACCAGCAAAGCAAACGTAAGATATAAATAAGGCAAATAAGGGAGAGTGCATATAACTGCAGAGCCTCTGAAGAGGAGCAGCTGTGTCCCAGGCTCTGTGAAACATTGGAGTCTTAAGTTATCAGCAGTATGAAAATTTACAGGCTCTTAGGAAGCATACAAAGTTAAACAGGCACCAGCTTGCAAAGCTTCAAAACTCAAACTGTTCTTCCAGTGTAAGCTAGTGCAGTGCACTGAAGTGGCAGCAAAAGTGCACATGCTGGTGAGCAAGCACAGTGACTCACTGGAAACAGATACGGGGAGGCTGTCACATGACAGTCTGGTGCAGGAGACAACACGGAACACCGGCATCCCAAACAGGAGAGAGGTATGGAGAGGAAAGCAACTCAGTCTCCAGTGGCCAACACATTCAGACTCGTTTATCTGTTACTCAGTTTGCATTTTAGGCTTGACTCTTGAAAATACCGTGTAGCAAAGTTTATCTGCCTCAGGCCCTGGTGTGTTAGTGCAGTTAGTTCTGCACGCATTCACTTGTAGTTTTGCTACAAACCTATTCTGCATGCATTGAATACTTCAGGTTTGGTGTCAGCCTTATAATCACATTCAAAAAACATTTCTACATACATATATTTGCATACACATACATTCACTCACTCTTCAAGACAAAAATCATCTTGTAGAAAACTCTCTGATGGCATCTGATTGCCTGAGGGTAAGCCCATGCAACCATATGAGATGAATGTTGTTATCTCAAACGCCTACATGTGGCTGGCAAATATGACACAGGACCTGTGGTGCTTTCTGTGAAAGCAGATGGGGCAAAATTCCCCAGAAATGAAACCTATGCTTACAGGTTTGGATTTCAAATGTCTAACGGTGACATACCTATGGTCACTCATGGAAACACAGTTTTGGACTGAAACTTATCTGATTCACTCTTACTTTCCATTGCCCATATAACAACAAATGTTTCCATGGGAAGACCAAGAAGAAATTACTTAAAATCTTGTGCATCGATATTGTAAAGAAAAGCAGACGACACCAAAATGCAATTAGCATGACAGCCAATAAGGCATTAGTGAATCTAACAGGTTAAAACTGGAAAGTGAGAAAATTAAGGCAATATGGAAAAGTGAGCTTTTAAAATTGAATTTGATACTGTGCATTCTGGCTTTTTGATTTCTCTGAGTAAGTTCTTCAGATAAATACTTAGGTAGGCCACATAAATCACTCACAACCAATATCTACAATATATGAAGATAACCCTTTAACTGTTACTTTAAATCAAAATGCAAAATAAACTTTTCAATGGCAAAGACAACAATTCTGATGCTATTTCACGCATCATCACTTTTAAGGCAGTATTCCTAAACTGACAAACTTGGAAGTAATCACACTGAGGCTGTTCTAGATTTTAGCCTACTGAACTAATAGTAAGTCTTTCCAAGAAGGATGTATTTCACAGGCTCATTGAACCTTTAAAGGGACAAAAAACCCAGAACAGACAAGTACCTTAACAATCTATTAGATCAGTGTAATTTTTAAGTCTTATCAAGCAAGACTTCTCATATATCTGAAGGGGAAAAAAAGGACAGGAAGCATAACCCTTTGTTTCCTAGGATGTCACTTTGTTTGGAGCGTAGCCAACATATTGCTTTTTCCACAAGGTACCAGTACCATGCTTCCCCAACCCTCCAAAGACAAAGCAATTTCTAACATGCACTGTTTTGAATGCGTATGAAAAAATAATTCAACATAGTTTCTCTGTTAATCTTTCCAAGTGGGCTGCTTCATTACAGCTGGCACTATATTACATTTGTTTCCTAGTATTCTGATGCCAGTTACAGAGCTTTCAAATTAACAAAGAGATGCTAACCTAGATACTGAAAGTTGTTCTCATTTTATTTTTTAAAGCAAAATAAGCTCAATTTCATATCAGTAATAAAATACAAAATCTGGACTGCACAACTGTTGCACTTACACACTGTGAAGAGCACAATGGAGGAACTTATTTCTATAAAATATTTCAGAGTTTATATGGGTTTGGGCATTAGTATCATGCAGCTCTGCACATCTTGGGAATGCTGATGAAGAAGGAAAGTAGTTAGAAAAATGAGGGAGTGGGGGGGAGGGGAGAAATCCCACAGAAATGTTACAACATTTCAGGAAACTTTTGTTTGCTTGCTTTTAAAAAGACCAAAACATGACAAGTGTCCATTCCCTTCCCTTTCTGTTCCCATGAAAATACTCCCAATCTCTCTCACTTCAGAAGTGGGAAGACACTGAGGATGCATGGCAGGAGGGAGTGGGTCAACCAGGATCACAGAGTTGAGATCCTGGTTAATGAACACAGGAGAAACAGACCTCAGGTTCAAATTTAGAGTGGCACAGCAGAAAGGCAGAGAGATATCCTTTAGGATTTTAGTTTAATGAGCTAAGTGGCAAATGTGCATGGTCTCCAAAGCTGTACTACTGCCGGGATAGAACTCAGGCAAACCAACTGTGGGAATCCTCTGTTCTGTACAGTTTAAACATGCACATTTGTTTGCTATAATTACAGAAATGAGACCACTTTTCACATTTACTTCCCCTTCTCTTAATCTCAAAACAGGAAAATTTGTGAAGGACTGCTATTACTTTCTTGGCAATGTCCCAGTTTAGCCAGGAGGCATCCGCAGAAGCAGCTGCAGAGGAGTTGGAATCTCACGAGACTGCTGCTCCTAATGGTGTGGCATTAGCACAGGAGACAAGTTTCTTAAGACATGGAGAGAGCCCCAGGACTGTGCTCATGTGTCCAGGGCCTCTAGGGGCTAAGTGTCAGCTTAGAGCCATCTATCCAGGCAGCTACATGTGAAAAAGGGGAACCACTCTAAACAGTCTACAGATACACAGATCTTTACTCAGAAGTTATCTCAAGGGACAGGGAAAGCATTTTTAATCTTATTCCTCCTCCTCCTCCAAGGGGAGTTTGAGGAGAGTTATGAGAGACAAAAAACACCACAAACAGTAACAGATAAGTTTGTGGATTTTGTGATTTCTTGCAAAAATGTACGTGTCCTGCATTCAACAGGAAACAGCTAGGTCTGCAGAGCCCTTATAAATTGAGCTGACATCAGGACTTGAAGTGAGATTGATAAATAACATCAGTTATGGAGAAGGAAGTACCTAAATAGAAAGAGAGGCATGGCTTTGTGGTTGTAATATGGAGTAGGCAGCATTTTTCAGTTCAGTCCTTGCTTCTGTTGTGGACTCTTGGTGTGACAGATCATAGTGCATCAGTTATCTTTTGTCCAGGGTGACCCACTGTACTTCCTTCTATCATTTTTTAATCAGATTACAATCTCTTTGATCACACACGCTCTTCCTATAACACATGGAAACAGAGTGTCAGTTTCAATACCTTCCCAATTTCAGCTGGCTTCTTAGCATTACTAAAAGTCTCGTCTTTATCAATGGGACCTTTGTCGACAATTTCAGGAAGGAAGAGGCAAGACTGAAAGGGCCACAAAGACAAAACTCGGTCCTTTACACAGCAGTCCCTCTGGTCATTGCCACGGAAAAGCCAGCAGTGAGTTCTGCTTATATCAAACACATGCTGTGAGGCACTGGGAGGTCCTCAGCTTTCATGTATGAGAAACTGGCTTCTTGCCCATAATCACTCTCAATGACAAATGCTTTTAATAGTTTGTCTCGTCCTTACGTGCACCTTTCTCCCGTTTATCACATTAAAAAAGGAAAAGAAAGCATAATACAAAGTAACAAAGCGCAAGGAGGTTACAGGAAAATCTATACACTGCATCCCACCGACAGCCTGATCCTGATCTGGAGTCCAGCGTCCCCGAGCCCACGGGGCAGCACTCACCACTCTGACCCACAAACCCTCCCCGCTCCGAGCCCACAACCGCACCGACCTCAGCAGCTCGGCTGGGACACCGACCACGCAGCCGGGCGGCCGCGGGACCGTCCTCAGCTACAAACGCCTGAACAGCGGCCGGCGGCTGCTGTCTGCACCCGGCTCTCGGCGCACCAGTCAAACGCCAGGGGTTTGCACGGCGTGCGTAGCTTATTACAGAGAGGGGTGAGAAAAAAAAAACCTTAAACAACCAAACCAACAAAGGAAAAGCCGTTTCGGAACTGTGGGACACGGCGCAAGAATGGGCAAACCCTTTAGCCCGGGGCCGGAGAAAACACCTTCTCCCGCGCAACAGGTTCCGCTGAGCCGCTCCGCTCCTCCTCCGC
>VZRZ01000595.1:423072-450192 GCA_013398175.1 Climacteris rufus
CAGCCGGCACCGAGCGGCCGGGAGCGGGTGCCCGCCTGCTGCCGCTCCCGCGTCGGGCCCTGTGCGCTGCCCCGCGCCGTGGGGTGTGCGAAACCAGCGTCCTCCGGGCAGGCGGGAGTTCGCTTGAAAGTATCGCTGCGAAATCCGTCCAGTAAAGAAGAGTCGCTGCCCTGGCAGCCCCGAGTCGGCTGCCACGGGCGAACTGCTGCACCCCGAGGCTGCCATGTGGCAAATGCAGCACGGCAATAAGAAAAATAAAGAATTTGTTCAGGGTTTGCAGTGTTCGTTATCCATTTCACTGAACGCTGCGTTATTCAGTGAGTGGTTTAACTTTTCGTACACAAGAAAAATAGTTTAATTACAAGTTATCGTTATAAAAATCACAGCGGGGATAATGTCAAGCAAGGACACTGCTGACTGAGCTGCCTCAGAGCTGCTGGGCCTTAAACCAGCCGCCATTAGCTCCGAGGTCACGTTCTATCAACCAGCGACACCCAGAACAGGGCAGCGTTGGGTCGGCCTTTTTGGTGGGCAAAACTTCCTCTGCCTTGGCAGAGGCTCTCATGAGATGAGACTCCCTGCCTCGGTATTAGTTTGGAATTGGTAGGCAAGACCTGTAACAGAACACCCAAACTCGTTTGGTTTTTTCCCTGGCAACATGTAAATGTACGTGCACTATTTAGGTTTTTAATTTGCGCCTTCGTTCACATATGCATATGATTTGTCTGAATTATTATCAGTCTGTTCTACAAGCAAATAGATCGACTTCAATATGAGTGTAATTTGCACTGTGTTTACTTTTTTCCTTTTAAAACAAATCATGCAACTGCTTTGCTTGCAGTTGAACATCTGCAAAGTTCAGTGCTGGGCTATATGAGGTGTTCTGAAGTGCACAGATGTCAAGTTCTGGACCCTCACTCATTTAAACTTTGTACACCTAAATTGGAAAGCTGTGTGCAAAGCTGTGGATGGAAGGTGCATATTTCTGTGTAGCTGTTCTCCAGCACAGAGCTGCCAAGCAGGAGCAGCACAGAAATCTCATCCTACAGTCACTATGAAGTTGGTCCCAGCAGAGAAGCAAGCAGGCAGAACTTCTTGTCATGTTTGAGCAAGACCAGTTTGTCCTCTAAAGTCCTTTCTACTTAATAGCTGGTGACTTTGGAAGGGTCATGTTCAGGTATAACTGAATTTTGCCACTGATGATGGACTTCTATAGAGTGCCAAACAGGAAGTCCTGATTTCTTTAAAAGGGGTAAAGTTGCCAAGAAATTTTGAGAAGAGTCCCAACATTACAAGAGCAGGAAAATTTGGCTGACATTCAAGAGGCCAATCATTACAGAATTGCTTTTTCACTTCATACACACCTGAAGGTCACGTGCTGCCTTAGTTTTAAATTCACATAAATAATTGAAGGTAAGAGTGGGTTTTAATAAAGCCTGCCTCTTCCATGGTTTCTCTAAGATGTTTTGTTTGTGGGCAGCTAGCCAAGGTGTTTTGGTTAAAATATTTTTTTGCATTGTTTATTTTTAATCAAAATTTTCACATGAAATTTTAAAAACCCAATTTATTAAAAAGTAGACATTAGTACCAGCAGACATGCTACGCATATAAATTAGAAAAAGGAACAGGTCAATTTTTAACTATGTGATTCTTTATTTTTTAATATTTACAATGCATACAAAAGAGGCTGCCTCACCTCCACAGATGTTCTCCATCTCCAAAGGAAATGGGTAAAAGAGAAGGCACAGCTTCAGATCAGCTTAAGCAATGGCTTAGTAGCATGGCTACAACAATTTAACTACCAGTAAGTACCAAGAGCACTGAGACAAATTGTCTGCATGTACCTACACACTCACAAAAACAAGGACATGAAACCACTGCAAAACTTTGAACTGTGAAAAGACTTCCATGTAAAGGAACACTCCCTACATCTCAGGCTGTGTCCGAAAGGCAAAATTTAGCCTCACTTTTCACATAAGCACACAAGTAAGACTCCTCTGTTTTCACTGCTCACTTTAGAAATACATCAGCATGAGGTGAGAAAACATTAACGTATGTTAGTACTCCTATCTGCTGGTGCCTTTGGCTCTTTCTTTAAATGCACATGTGGTTAATTGTTAGCATATGCAGAACGCAAAATTATTTTCTGAAAGACTCAATTTTTTTCTTTCAAACTGAACCAAAAAAATTAAATGTAAATACCAGGGTCCTTAGGACCTGGCCATGTCTAAAGCTTCAGCTAATTAGTTGCATGCCAAATACCCCACTTAGTTATAAAACTTCCTTTAAATAATAACCAAAATACAACAGAAATAAAAGTAAAACATTTAGAACATTCCATGTTTAACGAGTGCTTTCCAAAGCCCTTTGCCCAAACTAAATATATATTAGATGCCATACGAAAAAAAATGTAAACTGCCTTTTCGTTGATAAGCATCTTAAAACACATCATAATTAAGGCACACCACAACATTCTGCTCTCCCACTGTAAAAAGAAGAATGCAGAAAAAAGATGTAGTCAATGTGGTATCACTAGGAGCTGCTCAAAAGACAGTATTGCAAATGAAGAAGGGGGAAAACCTGCCTTGTTTGTGGTGTTGGGGAAATTAGGACAGGCAAAACCCAGAATGAGAAAGCTTTTCTAAGTTTATCACAAGGAGGGTGAGAAAGGTAGCTAGAAAGAAAAAAGTTCTATTAAAAATGAGAGCAGGGATTAAATTACTGATAAAACCATCAGAAATATTGATTCCCTCCTTACATCTGTCTTTATTATGATGCACTTCAAACATGGAAGTGGATTTAGGAGCTTAACTCTAGACACACTTTTCCCTATACTTGATAGGATCAAACTCAGTGCTGTTATGACAGCCTAACACCAGCCTGGTTTTCTTTAATTAAATTACTCCAAATTTACAGTAGAGCCAGTTAGAGAATTTTGACCTACAGATGTATTATTGCTGTAACGCTGACACAAATATCACTACTGTCTTTCATATACTTTCAACTACTGGTGTCATATATATTCATATCTTCTGCCTAAATCTGACTAAATAGTCATTAATTCCTGAGTTTGCAGTTAATATTTGTGTTCTTAATAAGGTACAAGCTTATTTGGAAAGTTAGGTTGTAGATGGAGAAGAGAAGACTTCAGAGAGACCTCATTGAGGCCTTGGAATACCTTAAAGAGGCTTTAAGGTACTGGAAGGAGGGAGAGGGGACATTTCATACAGATAGTGACAGGACAAGGGAAAATGGTTTTAAAAAGAAAGCAGGCAGGTTTAGATGTTAGGAAGAAATTCTTTACCCAGAGAGTGGTGAAGCAATGGAATAGGTTGCCCAGAGAGACTGTAGATGCCCCATCCCTGGAGGTGTTCAAGGCCAGACTGGATGAGGCCCTGAGCAACCTGATCTAGTGAGTGGCATCCCTGTCCATGGCAGAAGGGTTGGAACTACATGGTCTTTAAGGTCACTTCCAACTCAAACCATTCTATGGTTCTGTGTTTCTATTATCAACTAGATAAGAATGCACCATTTGAGGCATATAGGTTTATGTGCTGAAAAGAGGATATCATTGAGAAAGGAGATTACAAATCAGTCTATCTTGCTACAGAGTCCAAGACCACTTCAAAGAGTTTAAATATTTAGATTAAGATGTCATGCACTGCCTTTACACTCAATATAATCAGTCACCAAAGTCAAGCAGACCATGCAGGGTTCACATGCTCAGTTCTCTCTTTACAAAGCAATTGCTAAAATGAGAACTTCTCAGCAGTGCCATCCTTCATCACTGCTTTACAGGGTTTGAATATGCATGTGTTCAACATATGCTTTTGACTCTTCACTGCAAAGTGATTTATTTTCATTTTTTAAATTTTCTCATATAAAAAAATAAATCACACTGACTTTCATATTTTGTATAAATATATGATTATTCTTTTTAAATATGTGTGAGGTGATTTTTCACATTCTGTGTTCCTAATGATGTGTTAATTATCAGCAGGTAAAAATGCAGCCCACTGAGAAGAATTGGCTAGAGGAAATAGTAACAGGTCAGCTGACAAATTTAAATTCACAGGGCTGACTTCAGTGGCAGTAGATGGATTTGTTTCTGCTGAGGTCCAGAAATCCCTCTGTCCAAGATTGTTTAGACAACCAATGCAGTGCTAAAGTAAAAGTACAACTTGACTTTTAAAGTATATTTTTAATGCAGGAGTTTCAACCTTCCCTTCCATTACCTATTCCAGCATTTGTTCAGTTGGGTTTTAAACTGAGCAGAAAATCTCATCAGCTCACTCACCTAATTCACATTGAAAAAAAATGGCAGCACTTCCATTGTCCAAATTATGTTTCCAGGGTTCCAGCCAGCATCCAGAAAAGACATGACATGGAAAGTTGTTTGTATACTGTAAGATGAAATCCAACTCTTATTAAACTTAATGTTTCATGTATTGCTGCACTCCTCTACCTAAAGAATGACATACATGAAGAGGGTTCTGCACCTGTTAATAATCAATGCTAGGAATAATATAAAAATGTATATTACAGGTTACTTAACTCTTGATGTCTAGAGCTATGCAACTGATTTTACATTCCATTGAAAGTCTGTGAAAGAAATGCACTTATAGAGGGTAAAATCTTCTGCCCTATATTAGACCTCCACGTTAGCACATGAAGATGAATCATGTGCCAGAATTGTCCAGTTATCTCCGCTGACTAGAAAGGCTGACTACATGAGTAGGTCACATGCAGATGTACACATCTGTCTGGTAAGCTTCACCTTAAATGCTTTTATGTTGCCCTTCAAAATATGGAAGATGCAATGTTCAGTTACAATGTGTACCATATGGTATACACAATGTGGAGTAGTCAGTATTTCAAAATGTACAGTACTGTTATGTAGGAGGTGTTTCAGATCAGCTCACATATCCCTGAATAGCAAAGGTGGGGATGAAGTCACACACGTGTACACAGAAAGCAGGTTTGTAACCAGAGAGATGGTAACATGTTTGCGAGCCAGCATATGGTGAACATTTCTTATGGTCTGATCCCACAAGCCAATGCATAACCTATATTCAAATTTTCACAGGATTTTTTAAATGAAAAAAATATATCCAGTACTATCAGGTAGCAGTTCAATACATGGGGGAATTTAGCAAGCAGAGACAATTGTCACTGAAGCAACTGCACGGATACGGGCACAGGTAAGAGAAGTGACACCTTCCCGGCTTTCTGAGTCTTCACCTTCTTCCTCACTGCCCTCCACACACATATTTAAGGAGTTGATTCGTTTCCCATAACAAAAACAAAAGAGGAACACAAGAAAAGGGAGTAACACTTCGTAGGTTGCTTGTTTTTCTTGCGAGTAGCTCTAAAATGTATCTGGTGCACTCTGGTGGCTGCTTCTGTAATTCTTAATTCGATGACTTTGCAAAAGGTGAAACAGTAACTACCGGTGCTGCTTTTGAGATTATCCATGTGAAAACCAATGAGCACATGAATTTATGCTAGTTTATCCTGTTTGGTTTTTCTTGAATGCTTTCTCTGGAGAAATTCGGATCTCGCCCATTGGTGCCCATCTGCTCACCTTATGTAAATCACAGCAGTGAGGTTGAGTGGAAGAGGTTCTCATCTGCCTTATGTTTTTGCTCATGGTCAGACAGCTGCTGAATTTTACCCAGAGAGGTGTATCTGTTTCTGTAGTGGTAATTTATCCACGTCTATTTGTAGTGTGACCTTGAACAAACCCTCATATCAATTCTTGCTTCCCTTTCCCTGTAACAGGGAATGCATATAACAGGACTAATAATATCTGGCTATTTACAAGGATTATTCAGCATGTGTTCAGTTGCACTGAAAGGTAACAAAAAATGCAGCAAATTATTTCCCGTTGCATCACTGCATTTACTTTCATTTGGTGTGTAAATTAATAGGGATAAAATGGCATGCATTTCATTATCCACAAGCACAGAGAACAGATGATAAATATAGCATACTTTATAGCATCTCCACATGAGGTATAGAACTTTTGAGGAAAACTGAATACCACAACTGAGATTTCACGCCACTTTGGGAAAGGGGAAAGTCAGCATGAATGTTGGTGACTAAGGGATTTTCATTGGTAACTCTGAATGACCCCTTTTTCTTGAGCTACTTTTGATACAAGTTTGATTTTATAAACCATGACTTCACAAATGCTACTAATTATGAAAAAGCATTTGTATTTTCAGAATATAATGACCTTGCTCCTTAATTCTCCCGAAGTATTACCTAGATGTAGTGCACACTGAATGCATTCACTGCAGAGACAGATACACTCTATTAGTGTATGAAAATGAAATAAAGTTAAAAGTTTGCAGAATGGTATCTCATGTTTCTGTTCAATCTTGTTTTACATTTATACAAGGCAGTTGTATAACCCTTAAAAAAGATTTTTTTCTGGGTTAAACACACTGTGCTTTTGGTTTTCTTTCAGAGGGAGATCTTCCATCATCCTAACTTCTTGTTGTCTCTTTCTGCATCTGTTCCAATTCAAACTGATCCTTCTTGAGCATGAAGACCCTGAACTCTGTAGAGTAACTGGGACCTTGTACAACATCACAGATGCTTTCTTGACTATACCACAAACAATATTGTGGAGAACATTAGCTTTTCTCATGGCTGCTTCTCACATCAGTGCTTATAATCCCTTCTCTGACTGACCTGAATATAATACATTGTCTGATACAGTTTGAGCAGACCTGCTGACTGGCTTGTACATCAAAGCACACAGAGGAAGGTCCTTCTGAAATGTCTTCTGAGGCATATGTACTACACTTCTGAGTTGGTAGGCAGCATTCACTTTATTGCTGTGAGGATGCTGTCATGAAGGCCAGAAATCCTGGGTTCGTCTCTTCTCTTGGACATTGCAACCAACACCAAACCCACTAAAGATGCAGGAGTGGAGAAGATTCCTGTAGCCAACAATCCTACCTGTCTTCTTCTTTAGGTCAGGAAGTAGACCACTCTATCCAGTATTTGGAGTGTAACAATGGATGGACTGCTCAGCTGCAGTTTCATCAAGCGAGATGGAGAGGGTGCTAGCAAGTGCAAAGAACATACTTGAAAACAAATGTATGATTTGTTGCTTTAAGGACAGGCAGTATCCATCGCTCAGGTTCATGGTCTGTGTCAGTTACCACCATCCCCCACTTTAGATCAGGCTTGAGTAGGGTGTGGGACAGTTTTTTCAGTCTGCATCTGGCTAGGAAGTTGAAACCATGCTCTCTCCCACACATGTTAACTAAATCAGTTGACACATTGACTAGGATCTCTTCTCTTCCTTACCCTTCTAATTTTGCTGTCGCCTGCAGATTTGATCACAGCTGAAGTTGCAGCGCAAAAACATCTGGTGAAGTAAAACAGAGCAGCCACAAAGGACAAGAGTTTAGTCAGTCAGAAAAACTCATGAAAATTGTGACACAATCCTAAGCTGAGCAAGCCAGAGCTATCCAGAAATGTCATTATGTGCTGAGTAGAAATGCTTCAAAACAAAGAAAGGAACAATTGCATGAGTCATGCGCTGCGAGAAAGAAAACCACTTCTCTGTAAGGGTTGAAAAATACCCAGTAAAACTTCAAGTTAACACAAAGTAAAATATTCTTAGTTCTTTTTAACTAACAAAAATATTCATTTTGCATCATCCTCTTTCATCCCAAATAAATCTTAGAAAAGTATTTCCTTCTCTCACATTTTACTCTGCAATCAAATTCAGCCACTCTTATCATGGAATATTTCAAGATGTCAGTGTTATTTTTGCTATTTTGAATGGAAACAGTCTTCTGAATTCAATATGGATTTTAAAAACTGTTCATATAAACTCAGAGCTGTATTTTCCAGAAATTTAACTGAAGTCCAAAAGAAGGGCACCATACTTTAGCCACATGTGAGATCCTGACTACAGTTTAAGATATACCATCTTAATGGGACAGTATCTCTTAAAAACATTTGCAAGTATCACAGACAAATCTGAAGGAAGGAATAGAAGTTGCCACATTCTTGCTTGTCTTGCCGATTTCATTGGCTTACCAGGCTCATTTCATGCAACCAAATTTTTTTTGACACCTTTTGTATAAAATAGCTTCGACAACAATATTTAGCACTTGCAGTTTTTAAAAAAATAAAAGTATATGATATTTAGGATTGGAAGCATTATTGTAACAAGGATTGGACAAACTTTGAACCAAGACATTTACAACCATAAGATGTAAGAAAAAACAGGTTGTTTCTTATAGTATTTCCAATGCTTTTTATTTACTCTTCATAGGTATTCAAAAGTAACTCTCACGAGTAACAAGGAAAATTAACATGAATACCTGTGCAAAAATTTGTACAAGAAATAAATATTTGAGTTTTTGTTTCTTTTTGACTGAAAGTCAGATAGAAAGCTGAAAAATCACCAGTCATACAGCAAGAATAATAAAAACCCACAGCACTAATATAGCTGTTCCACAGAACCGTGTACCAAGTAGTAACTTGTTGCCCTGATTTTTGCAGTTCTGGATGTTATCATTTTTTGTAGCTAGTTTCTCACATTTTTCTCTGTAAACATCGCTATGTTATTGTAACTGTATCTTATCAATTGCATTCCTTTCTCACGGGCACAAAACTTTGATGGACATTTCCTTTGACCACTGTGATTGAGGGAGGAAGAACTGATTTCCTTCAATGAATAGTGATTTCTAAATGCATATAAAAAATAAAGAAGGCGGGTCTTGCCTTCCTTCCTTCCTTCTCTCTGATCCTGGAAACAGGTGCCTCTGTCTCTTCCTTTCGTGTCGTTACTGCGACATTAACTGTGAAGTTCATGAGTATCTCTAGGCTGATGCATAGCCACACACATAAGTCATAAATAATTTTAAAGAAAGCATCAAATCTGTAGTCTATAAGGCCTCAGTCCTCTAAGGGTACATTTGTGACACTCACAAATGACTAAACTTCATAAATTTACACTAGTTTGCTCATTTTTCCTTACAAAGAAATTGTGATAGACAGATTTGTAAAGCAAGTTTCAGAGAGAGCTGCAGAATTACAAGGCAAGAATATACTACGACTGCTGTGTATTTTGGAAGCAATTGCTGGAGTTACAGAAGGCTAAACTTGAACATTTGCCTACATCAGGATATTATAATGTTGTTTCTGCAGGAAAAACATAACATTTGCAGTTCACTTGGAAAATATTCACTCCTAAAAATTGTATTTATGTTATAGTGGTTAGATTTACTTTGATTTACTGTAGTATCTTACTATTTAATAACTCACGCTATGTATAGTACTGTTCACCATATGTCCAGAAAGAAAAAAAAAAAGAGAGAAGCTGAACTAACTTTTAAAGAAGGATGCATATGTGGAAAAGTAATGCATACGTTGTAAATATAAATATTATGAGGGCATCGAAGATCAAGTCTCCTGAAATTTCAATCTATCAAATACAGTCATAGGTTCACTGTGAGAAATTAATATGGTCACAAACAAAATCACAACAGCAGTGCACAACACAAAACCATGTGGGGAAGTGGGGTGGTTTGCAGAGGAGAATGCACATGTGTACCCTGTGAGAGGGAGGAGTACCCAGGGAATGGTTCCAAGCCATATGGCTGCCACAGGGAAGTGGGGTCAGAGTGAGCAGTCACAACATGCAGATGCACTGGTGTTTGGTCTTTGATGAGGAGCCATCTGCAGCTCTTGGCTGCCCTTGGTTACAACTTGGCACTTGAAAGTCAACAGTGCTACTAACTTACATTAGTGGAAGAATGCATTTTTCTCAGGGACAGAAAGCAATTACCAGAATCAGGGAACACAATCACTTATACACTATTCCCGCACTTTGCTGGGGAGCCTGTTCCAGTGCCCAACCACCCTCTTGGTGAAAAACCTTCTCCTGATACCTGACCTAAATCTCCCCTCATTCAGCTTCATGCCAGTCCCCCAGGCCCTGTCACTGGTCATCACAGAGAAGAGATCAGTGCCTGCCCCTTCACTTCCCCTGGTGAGGATGTTGCAAACCACAATGAGGTCTCCCCTCAGTCTCCTCCAGGCTGAACAGATCAGCCACTCCTCATACAGCTTCCCCTCCAGATCCTTCACCGTCCTTCTGGCCCTCCTTTGGATACCCTCTAATAGCTTAATGTTGTTTTTATACTGTGGTGACCAAAACTGTACACAGTGTTCAAGGTGAGGCTGCACCATTGCAGAGCAGAGTGGGATAATCGCCTCCGTTGGGGGGAGTATTTTTTACTAAATATAAAAACAAATTGGCAGAAGGCACTATCATCTGGTCAGTAATATTTCCACCTCAGAATTTAGAGGAGTCCATCTATCTCTTATCATGGGACAAATTATTTAAAGTATCAAGGAATCATCAGCATCTCTTTTCTATCCTTTCTTGACCATAAAAGACAGTGCTGCGCTACTTTATAATGTGAAGGAGAGACAGAGGCAAAGAGTTGGAGATTGCATTTTGTGTTAACGAAAGGTAATATTTTTGAAGCAGTACATAATTTCCAGCCAGACTATCATCTCTTTATCACTAATTATGCATTTTAACAATCCCAGTATAGGAAATCAGCTGCACGAACTTCTGGTTTCACCACTTTTTCCAAACTCATTCTCTACCATCTTTAAAACTGAAATACAAGAAGTGAGCACTTTCAGTAATCTGAGTATTTCACAAATTCTCATTGAGAAGGGACTTAGCTTGTATGTGAACATGAATGACAATGAAACCTGGTGGAAAATATTACAAAGAAGACACCTCTAATGCCATAAGCTCTGCTACTCTTGAGGGGATTTAGCGCCTAATTATTTTACCTTTGTTTTGGAACATCTTACAGACGTACATGAGGGGGTAATCATCTATAGGAGCTTTCATCATCTGCTGGCTGATGTACAAAAGCTTCAACTACACACACGTACCTCCACTCCGGGAGACTTTACAATTTTCCCAGAATTATGACAGTGTTATTAATAGATATCATAAAATCACATTTCTGTTATCTTAGCTGGTTAGAGAGAATCAAGTAGTAGTCACATGAAAATCATATTGTTTGTGTTTTGCTTTTCTCAAGCTGCAAGGTGAAGGACAAACCAGAAGCATGACAAAACCAGCACACAGACCTCAAACAAGCAAACCTCGAGTATTATACAAATGTTTTTTCTCCCTCATTGCCTTTATATGTAGATATATAATGATCAGCCCTTCCAATAGTCTAATTGCCTAATAGGGATTACCATAGTTTGTCTGAGGTTCTCTTCTTATGGCAACAGAGATGATACTATTGATAAATTGATAAACAGACAAAAGGCAAATTAATAAATTATATGGTAAATGCCTACATTGTAAACCAAGAAATTATCTTTCCATAGCCAAGATCATCAGTGCTTGTGAAGAAGGTAGGCTTACTTTGTCAAAGGCTAAAAGAGATTTGGGGTTATAAATGACAGGACAGTAGAATACTGCCGCTTTTCTACTGCTAGAGCACACAAAGCAAAATGATGACCCCACCAGAGACAAAGCCTCTGCTGATTTTTCTGGACTAATATTTCAGCCTCGAGTTCTTGTCCCGTGAGCTCAGCACCAGCTGCAACACTCAGGGTCCTTTACACTCATCTCTGAGGGGAGGCAGGAGAGATGGGCACCAGGGTAGCTCCTACCAACATTTCAGTCCCCTGGCCTGGTGCTGCTGGAGCTGGCTGGTCCACCAGCCTGGTTTGGGGCTTGTAAATTCTCTTCTGAGGAAAAAAAAATAAATTCATGAGTGAAATGTTTGCTCTCTGGGTTTTGGATTCATAAGAGATCTGCAATATTTAAGTATTAAAATTGCTTTTTCCTTGTGTTTTTTTAGTTGTTGGTTTTTTTTTTCACTGGGGGATAATTACAGGACAACCAATATTCTCTTATTCTGTTTATTTTCTGCATTTTTTGCTTAGATCACAATTTGATTTATTTCAACATCATTCTTAGTACTGGAGAGGTCTTTTGAGAAATAGTACTATGTTAAAAAAATTAGAGCACCCTTTTTTAGGGGTAGAAAAAAAATACAGACAGGAGAAGGGAACAGCAATGTGAAAATCCACAAAGATTCATGTACTATCATTCTCTCCACAGGTCCCACCAAAATCATGGGATTCCCAGGTGTCAGCTCTCTCTCCTTTTCATGTTCAGAAAGACATTAATAGTTCAGGCTGGGCACTTGTCAACAGTACCCAAGTTTTGAGCACTTCCCAAAGGAATGAGAAGAATTATGGAATAGAAGGTTTCTCACTTCAGCCTTCTACATTTTAATTTTGACAGTTGGACTCTTCCAGAATGGGTACAGAAAAAACACCCTAGTGTAGATAAATTTTATCAATATAAAAGTACTTGTAACATTTAATACCTGCTCAAGTATTTAGGTAGCTGTAGCAGTATAAAGTGTTTTTCTATTGCAGCCACAGTAGGGCTTTTCCTAGTATAGCTATTGTTTCTAAAAAAACATATTTGTCCCTGAAATAGGCTGGTTTTCAAGAGTGCAAAAGCCCAAAAAGCACTACCAAAAATCAGAAAAATTAATCTTCAGCCATTGAACCTTCAGATATCTATTATTTTTAGTTTTACCAAAGTAACAGCACAAACACCACATATCTCTATGCTGGCTTTGGCGATCCTGGCCATGAATAAACAGTTAAGGAGAAAAATGCTCCATGCCCACCAAAATAATTCTTTTTTTTTCTTTTCCTAGCCTGTTAGTTTATTCCCTTCAGTTGCTTTGGAGCATCACTAAAAATTAAGACAAAATTGCTATAAAAGATTATTGTTACTCTAAGAGCAGATGCTCACAGGAGCAGTTTTCAAACTGAAGATTTTGCTACTTCCTAGCTCCAGGTTCAGAGTTATCTATTTGTGGAAGCATCAGGTTATTATCTATCCAAAGTGTATTTCATTACAGTAATCACAGGAAGATATTTTCACAAGGAATCAGTCCAATGTATAATGTATGCTGTAATGTTATGGAGAAATGTATATTACCATATATATAACCGTAATAGTTTTAAATGTCTTAAGAGCTACCTGAAGTACTACTCACACAGGCAAAACTGGAATGTTGTTTTTCCCCTTGAAGCAGGTGCATAATTTTTTAGCTGCCAACAAGCTGTGAAATAGTAATAACTTTAGGATGTTGCCATGTTTCAAGCACCCTGCTTTAATCAGTAGAATTCCCTATTCTTACCTATTCAGTTCAGACTATTGTAGCTATTTTGGTCAACCTAATTTTCTATTCTTTTAGCTGCAAATAAGTACTTTAATGAAAAGCACAATCAAAATTTTAAAATAAAGCTTCATCACAGTTGCTTTGCAAGGACCCACTACGTGTACTGTATTTTGTATTATTCACATTTAGGGACTGAAAGTACAGAAGTGTTGGAATAGATGATTACATACCATTCTTAAATTATAGGCATATTGCAAAGTCCAGAGGAACACTGGGAATATACTTACAA
Organism: Climacteris rufus; assembly: GCA_013398175.1. Lineage (NCBI taxonomy): Eukaryota > Metazoa > Chordata > Aves > Passeriformes > Climacteridae > Climacteris > Climacteris rufus. The sequence goes on from VZRZ01000595.1 coordinate 436,588, forward strand.
ATCTCCCAACAGCATTTACTGCATTATACTTGGTGTATGTCAGAAAGACTTTTAAGTCATAAAAGTACATGGCAAACTCTTTTAGTGTAACATATTCTTACGGAAGCAAACAATGTGCATTAATAATAAAACAAGTATTGGCCTAAACTGTACAGTCAGACCAGGTTTTCTCTGAAGAAGCTGACTGTCCCAAACAGCCAAACAAAATACAATAGAAGCTGTGTTTATGTTTAGACAATATTTGGATTTAAACTGTATTAAATACCATTTCTAATTCAGGGCTTAGTTGAACATGCCTTGCTCATACAAGTGGTAATCCTAGTGATTTGACTGCAGGCTACTGTAATTATAAGATCAGTTTTAAAAAGCCACCAAAAACTCAGAGAGCAGAGAGGTGGTCTACACGTGAAGCCAGGGAACTAAACCACTATGATACAAACCTTAAAGGAGAAAAAAAGAGTCGTATCAATGGATTGTTCACTGTCTCTTCCAGCACCAGCACAAAGGGGAATTGATGGTAACTACAATGAAGAAACTGATTGAAAACATACCGAAGGGGGTGGCATTTCACGTACTGTGTCACTACACAGCCTTATTGCTTGCCACGGGATGCTGGTGAAGATAAAAGCGTACACAAGTTCTCGGCAAGACCAGACGTGTTTGCAGGAAATGTATCTGTGGACTATTGCTAAATACAGAGAGAGAACATCTGCCTCAGGAATTGCCGGGCAGCATATGGCTGCAAGGTGCTGAAAGCATTGGGAATATTGCCCCTGCTTTAAAATTCTTTTATGGGTGTATCTTAAAAAAGTAGGATACCAGGGAGATGGCCTTTCTGTTCAAACCAGTAAAGCTACTTTTCATTCAAATAGGCCATAATTTAAAATAATTCTGGTTCCTTGCAACAATGAAAGTAGTGTAAATGCATGTGAGTGACAAAAATTACAAATTATGATTCAGTATATAGGACACTAGCAAAAGTATTCTTCTTATACTGCATTGTTTTAAAAAAATAGCATTTTTTAAAAGTAACACATCCTATTTATGTTATGATTTAATTTCTTGAACTTTCTGAGGATACAAGGTCCTGATTAGATTTAAAAACACCACCTTTCAAGGAAGTCTGGATCAATTTAAGATGCAGTTGTCACAAATAATTCTCAGGAACTCAGTCCTAGCCATGAATGTTGTGATGAACAGGTTGGCCTGCTCCTGCTTTGAAGAAATTAAGCAGTTCTTCAACTCTAACCTCTATAGATGAAACATTTTAAACACACAGTAACACTGACAGTGTACTTACCTGCAGAACACAGGCCCCTTTCTAAATTGCAAGCCAAGTTCCTAGCTCATACTGAATGTTCAGTGTTATCTTAATTCAGTGAATTATGTATTCACAAAATAAACATGCATTTAGATTTTAACAGTGCACTTTAGTCAGCAAAACTGTTGTGTTTATGCCCTGATTGGAAATGTAAATATCAAAAATGTCAGTGGACAAACTGAAAGACATCAGCATCACTCTGAACTTCTGAGTGGTATTTTGAGCGACTGAATAAAAACTGTCAAATACATTTTGCTACAGCAAAAAGCAAAAATATTTAGAACACCTCTAGATTAGAAGACTTTCTAAAAAAAGGTCTGTTCTCACTGTAAAATGTCAATATATATTATCAGGTCTTATGTCCTTCGAAACATTATGTTCACAGGCATCCTCCAGGGTTCATAATCCAGCTCATACTTATGCCCAAAGACTGTCCTGCTGATTGTTTGGTTTTGGTGTTATGTTTGAGTCAGTAGGACTGAAACCTAAGAATAAATTTTAAATAAACTGTATTTACTTCAGACTAAACCAAGGCAGAAGGTGCAAATAAAAGAAATCCCTTGAGAACACTCCCAAGAACTCATCTGTTTGAAGACGGTATTAAATACAGTTTACACAGCAGATCTTTAATACAAGCAGAGAACTCCATATCTGGTTTCCTTTCATTTCATTCATAAACACTTGATCACTATTCATACATTCTGCAGTGTCATGAAAATACGTGCATTATTTCATTTTATCCATTAGGGCTTACAGTTTTTTATTTTGCCCCAACTATTTGTATTTGCATGCAAAGTCTCATTATTAGAAGCAGCTAATACAAAGAACTGCAGAATCAAGTGATTTGCTAAGTTAACAACCTCAGCATGAATCTCAGCTAATACAAAGTAGGTTCAAAGATCCTCTGAATCACAAATTAATAGTTGCACAAATTCCAGAGCATGATTCTAGAAATGGATGAGAAGTTCAGTCTCTGCGCAGCCAGTTCATATGGTGTTCCAGCCTGTGGAACCACCAACCTGAAACGTGAAGGAACTTTGTTTCTCACAGTGTGTATTTGATAAGAAGAGTAGACAGGAGAGTAGGACCATTTTTCCTTTCTATCCTGTTATTAGCACTATTTTGTGTTTTGCAAAATAGACTGCAGTTTTGTTTTCACTTCCCTCAACAACTATTGGGCTAAAGTAGGTGGATTTTCGGAGACCTTGGCCGTAAGTCCATTTTCCCCAGAACCTGGGAGTTCTGCTGCTGGAAGTTCAGAGCTGACTTTGACTATTTCTGCCATCACTAATTAAGATTGTTTATAATAGTTGTCTGGATCAGAGTATAATAGTTCCTAAGCAGACACTCCCGTAATCCTTTCCCCATTTTCTGTGTATTAGAGAGATTTGTATCCTTTGGTGATCTACAGAACACAGGCAAAAAGCTGGGTAATGGTGGGGGCAAACCAGGTGCCTTCTGTAGCTTCCATTATTCTTGTAAATAGTAACATCCCTATTTTCTGTTCAAAGGATTTCACCTGAAATTATAGTAAAGTTTATAATCTTGAAAGGTACAGAATTATCTGCCTGATTTTCAATGAGACCCTTTTTTCCCCTCCCCTTTATCCATGCCTTTATTCCATTGTGTTCCCCAGCTAAACTTAGAAAACATACATAAAGAAGGAAAGGAACTTCAGGCTACATTCTCCAGCTTCACAACCAACAGTGGTCACTATTCTGAGCATCACCAACTCAAAAGCAGATTTTTCGTTAAAATAAAAATATAAAAGCTCAGTCTTCTTCTTTCAAAGAATACTTTGTCATTTAGCAAGCTTTTATTTTATTGCCAATACCAAATGCATTCAATATATATGGGCATACCAGTAGCTGTCAGTCAAACCAGCACCCATAATGGGATCCAACATTGTTCAAATCAGATTCTCATGAGTGAGTTTTGGAACTCCAAGCTTCACCTAAGTACCCCAACAATTTGAAGCGCAGGGATTAGTTGAGGCAAATGTATTTTTGTGTCTTGAAAGTAGCAGCTGTCAGGAAATCCAGAGATACCAGCCTGATATCCAGTTCCAATGCAGGACACCCCAGATCCAGTAGCTTCAAAAGACTGCGAACTCCATGCTTGGTCCTCTGCCAAGAGTGGGGATTACAAAGTGTCATGACATGCAATGCTTACTCATTTTTTTATGTGCCCCAAATTCCTAGTTTTTCCCTTATGGAAAGTTTCGGATCCTGCTGTCCCTAACTACAGAACTAAAAAGAAAATGTTGGTGCAGAACAATGTCTGTTGGGTCTTTGGGTACTTACTAAAGCAGAGGACAAAAATAAACAAGACTATACTATATGTAATACATGGATACATTTAAGAGAGTTTTATTATGATACAATATTCATATTTACTAAAACACAAAATGGAATGACTGAGCTTGTAATGGTTCAAGTAACAATCTATCACCATTTTTTTCTATCAGATTAAGAAGGAAACAGCTGTTGTCCAATGGCAGCATGATGCCAATAGTCAAACAGGAAGGATTACAGCATTCAAGTCATCTTAATCCTAGTGCATAAGCATTAATAGAGGCTTTTCTTTCACCACAAATGGCTAATGTGGCTAAGCTCTAACACAACTTGTCACTTACCTAGGGAAGCTATATGCTGTTGTTAGTAGTGTAGTAGATGAAATAATATTTTCTCTAATAAAAATGTCATGAAGGATTTACAAATCTGATGTAAACCGTTAAATTGACAACACTACAAAGCCCAGAACATTAAAATGGTATCTCTACATTAGTTCTAAAGACACCTTGAAAGAAAACATAACATCCTTTACTGCACTTAAATCTATTATAAACAGCTCATTATGATTTCCTATTTATCAAATTGATCTGGACCTTACACTCTGCTCTGTGAGAGAGTTCAAACAAAATTGCTAAGGGCACAGAGTGCAGGGGGAGTCAGTAAATACCAGGCAGTTCATTGCATGGCAACTGCTTTACTTTAGGAGCAGAAACACAGTCCTGAAAACAAAGACATTTCAAAGTGGCATTTACTTAAACACCTCTGTTCTGTCCTCATTTCATGTCTGTCTGTCCCATAACACTGAAGGCCTTTGTTGAACCCATTTGTAGCGATTATATGTACAAATGCACACATTCATAATTCTTATTTTTCAGTGAATCTTAAAAACATCTACTTACCTTATAACACTACTACATATTTTCATGTTCTTTTATTATTATCATGTATATTTTGATGAGTTTTACTGCTATTATTAATATTACAATACCAGTAGTTTCAAAATTCTTTCCATTTTCTTTCAGTCAGTTTTTATTGACCTTACTAGGTATATCACTTACCAGCTGAGAGGCACTGTGGGGAAGGAAAGCTAAGGGCAAATTGGCTGCTGCAGGTAGTTCAAAGGATTATCACACAGTCCAATCCTTCAATTTTATTTGAAATTGATCCCTTAACTGAATTAACTATCCAAGCAGGTTTTTATCCAAATTAAGTTTCCTTCTTAAGTTTATCTAGAGGCAGATGGTAGCCTTTAAAGATTATTGGAGATATAAACCATTCTATCTTATATATGTAATTATAAATCAATACCATGTCCCTAATTCATAGAGAGTATGTGCTTTTCTCTTGCTATGAAATCTTTTGTCTCATTATGCCCAGGTCTAATAGCATTTACTATCATAATAGCAAAATGTAGTAGTTATCGAAGATGTTAATCTGTTGCTAGTGCTGGCCACCAAATGCAGGGCCATATGTTTCTCTACTGGGAAAAACAGAGAGGACTTAAATTCTTTTCACAGAATTAAAATTTCTTACAGGAAAAATACTTGATAGATCAGTTCTCCTCTCGCACCCACGCTTTGCTGTAGTGTCCCCAAACCTGGGGTTTGGAGAAAAATTAAATAATTGGAAGGCATTATGGAATGGACTATAGGGGTTAGTTTGCACCTGTAGAAATGGGGAGAGATCCTCTCATTTTCGCTAGGGGAAATGTCAGTTCTGCAGAAAGGAAATGAAGGTAAAGACGTGTAAACAAGGGTATGTAGGTCTGGCTGTCATTACTTTGTGAAAATCCCTAGGCCATTTGATTTTGCCTCAGGAATTATGATAAAATCCATGTCAGTGTGTGCCCTTGACACAAGCATGAGAAGATTCACCACTTCACCACCTACAGACATTCCAGCTTTGAAAACAGCATTAAACAAAATGGATCAAACAAAATAAAGAAAAAAAAATCTTTGTCTAGACTTGACTGGATGCAAGGAAGAAATAAACAGAATTTTTAGCTCCATAAATAATATCTGTCTTGACTTTAAGCTTATTTTTGAGAGGACACAGGAGGAAGTATAAGCATTAAAACTGCTAGATTTATTGAATGCCTATGACTACTTAATTTTTGATGGACATCTTTGAGCTTGCATCCAAATGTCATTCTTGTCACTTCTTTTTCCCTATATTCTGCTCTTCAGTCTGGGTGGACATTTTTAATGGCATTGGCAAGCATTTCTTTTCTCTCACTATTTGTTGCTATGCTCTCTGGAAAGAATATTTTTTACAACTGCACGTATATAATGTCTTTTCTCAGAGTCACCAAGTTCTTGCCCTAACATAGCTTAACTTATGTCTAAGTAATTCCACAAAATATCCTGACTTCTAATTCCTCCATCTGACAACTATTCTAATTTCCACAGCTCAGCAGGACACATAGTGGCTAAGAGCTCATTCTGGGTTGCTGGCTTCTAGTAAGCAAAATGTGCATGTACCTGTTTCTTGAGTTGACTTTCTATTAATTTTCACCGTATTCAAGCTCCTGCTTTAAATCTCCGACATCTCAAATCTTACTTTATACAGCCTTTGTGGTGCAGAAAGAACAATTAAAGTGATGCAACCCTTCCCTCCAAGCTGATGGAGTGTGATGGCTTCTTTTTTTGGCCAGAGATTATGAAGGGAGTTTTGAAAGTACCACGGAGGAATGATGCTGATAAAAATTTATACTTATTATATGATAGAAATCAAGTATTTCTTGATTCTATTGATCAGTTTTGTAGGAGTGAAAAAAAAAAGGTAATATTAGGCTTTTCAATTCTTACTGCAGTCAGTTTGCTGAGAGGATATGTAAGGAAGGACTGAAGGAAATCAGCATCTGAGCAGGATGAGTGAGGGAATGAAGGTGTACATGTTTGCCACACGTACTGTTGCACTCCCTAACAGAATGAGGAAAACAACTTCACAGTTACTACAGCCATCTCCTTTCCAGTGCTGGAAAAGCCACCACATGGGCTACCCAGCCAAGGCCATGCCTGCTTTGACAGTAGTATCAGGCAGAGGAGATGCTGTCTGAGAAATGTCTACCAGTTGGCCTTCTCCTTGGTGGCAAGCGTCACCTTCCACCTCCAAACAAGTGTCCCTGTTCCTTTCTATTGCATCTGGCAAGCCTGGTGAAAAGCTGAAATGCTGAGTGTCCCGGGTCATGTTTCATGGGCTCTGATAATCCTCCTGCCTTTGTATGGTTTCCAGGAGGTATCACATGGAGCTGAATGCTGAGAAATTCAATGATAACAAAACATTGGTAATGGCCTTCTTTAGTCAAAGATCTAGTTAAGTTCAGTTGAGGGGAAACTGCTGGCTTGGCACTCTTAATTCACTTCGAGAATTTTTTCTCATTTATCATAGATTGGTCAGAAAGTGGTTTAAGCTGTTTCAAAGCAGTGATGAACAAATATCCTTTTTTTGAATCAAAAGTGCTGATGGAAGAGGGTGACTTCTTCGCCGAGCTGATATACAATAATTTAGTAATCCTTTTATAGTCAAAATGAGCTGAATTGACAACGTTAAATAGCATGTAGTTACTAACAGCATTTTGCTGAGTGCATGCTTTTTTCATTGCATGTCACTTTCAAACAAAAATAAGAGTTCAGGCTTATACATAGATGATTCCCAAGCCTAAGACCTTGAGTTCCACAGCCTCTCCACAGTCTTCTCAGATGTTCAGTATCCTCTGAAGGAAAAGGGCTGGCAACTCCATAAAGATCACTGACAAATGTGCAATTGTGCAGAAAAATTTTGGTTGAAAAAATAAATTGATTTATCTGAACACTGTATAAGGTATGAACAAGAAGTCTACAAGAAAGGATGGGGGTTAGGGCAGCCGGGGATGACAAGAAAGTTCTGTCTTAAAGTCAAAAATATAGGGACAAAGTAAGAATTGCCAAAAATCAAGCTGACTCCTGACAGTTAACAAGTCTTGAAACTTAACAATAGAAATTAAATTATGTATACAATTCTTTCACAATACAAAGAGAAATTAAATGGCAGTGAAGTTGCTGCACAGTAAGAATGGAGTTCAGATCAAAGATAAAGTTGGCATGGCCACCCCAAAACTTCTTGACTCAATATGCTGTCAGGATAATGACAGCAAAATCCGGACAACTACCAAAAATCTGTGGATAACACTAAATTGCACTCAAGACAGAAGCAAAATTTTTAAGGTTTGGTAAAATTAAGGCAGGCAGAATAGATAATCTTCTGTCCCAGATATTGAAGCAATTCCCCTAAGAATTCAATACTAAGTAATTACAAAAGTCTATCAGCTCAAGTGATACCACATTACCAGAGAATGTCAACATAATAAATATAATTCAGAAAGAGAAAAACTGAAAAACTGGCAACTTTACAGCTCTGAGCTCCATAGCATGTAAGTCTTTTTTAAGAACTTCAAATGAAAGCATATTTTGAGACACAGAGGTAAATGGAAACCTGGGATCAAATACAAGGCATTATTTACCTTTACCAATAATGAAATAACTTGTATTAAGGATGGGGTCTGCAGCACATCTATTCTATATGGCCTTCGGTATTGCATTGGATACTGTAACACATAAGAAACATAACTACATATTCAGCTAAACAAACAGAAGACTGGAAGCAGTACAAGTTTGTAAACTGGGGAAAGACTTATCTGAAAAGAGACAGCAATACATTACACTGAAAAGCAAACTGATGAATTGAGGGAGCCTTCCTATTAAGATTTCTCAAGGTTCCCTTTTACTAATGATGTTATTATTTAACATTTTCATTCAGAACTTTCGCACAGAAAGGAGCATGTGAAATTTATTGACAGTATAAAATTAAGGGTATCATTTTAGAGAAAGTCCAGAATATTATACAGTAAAAAATGGATTAATGAAAGGACTGAAAAAAATAAAAATTATACAAAAGTGCATGAATTTAATAGACTTACTAACTAGATTTTATACTATAAACTGGGGACTCATCAGTTTGAAATGACAGACACTAATTGGTCATAAGGCAACCATCAAACACAGTGTTGCACAGCAATAAAAAAGGCATATGCAGTTCTGTGTGTATCTACTTTTATCAGGCTAGACTTTTAATACCATCACTGACATTGATCACACATAAATTAAAATTATAGTGTTACTTCAAATCACTTATAATCAAGAAAGATGTGATCAAACATGGGCAATCACAGGAGAAGAAAAGAGCAGAATCTGCTCAGCATGAGCAGCTAAGAAGCAACAAAAAAATTGCTGTTTATGAGTACTCTTATCTTGGATGGGAAAATCAATTTCATTTAATGGACAATGTCAATACAAAAAAAAAATGTAGCAACTTTCAACTGGCAAGTGTAGGTAGAAAATTAGAAATTAGTTTCTAAATATCAAGAGGAGCAAGGTTCCAGAACACCCATCAAGAAGGACAAACAGCCTAATCTTTAAAAAAACTCAGTATGTTTATTAACTGGATTAAAGAGGGTGGCTTTTTTATAAGCCACAAGGTAGCACTCATAGAGGTCGAAAGTTCTTTTCAACCTGGCATCCTCATATCTTGTGTTCCCACACCAGGGTATAAGAAACAATAGAGAGTGGCTATGTTAGATATAAAAAAAAAAATATGTTAAAGACACATTAAGCTTCTAAAAGAAAATGAATTCAAGAACTTCAGAAGTCAACAACATGTCTTCAGGTCAAAGTGTCCCAGCAGTATTGGTTTAGTCCAGAATTTTACAACTGAAACAAAATCATGTACAAGTATGCCTTTGGCTTGAGGGATAAGAATAAAAGACCAGCCAAAGGTCCATGCAGACCATTCGCAGGAAAGAGCATAAGGAGCCATAAAATAATACCTGTGCTCTATAACCTCACCTGCAGGACTCAGCAGAACCCTGTGTCCTTTACCTTACCACCAGAGATGGCCACTAAACCCAGAAATTATGACAGTACCCTGTGATACTCTAAGAGAGACATGAAACTTCTGAAAAAGAAATTTCACAGGCAAACACTTTCCCCTAGTATGGTAGCCAGGCATGCTGAACCAAGAGGTCCAGATTGTGTGTTTTCATAATAGCAACAGTTACAACTTCAACTTTTGCTGGACCTCTGTGTAGGAGGTGGCCTTCCTCTATGTTTCTTCCTCTGCTTCTTCATCCTCTCACAGGTGAGGATAAGGAAAGATGCTCCTTCCTCAAGCTAACCATGCACAGCCACGTGATGAGGTGTTGGAGTAGCATCAGTACAGTGTCTTGTCCAAACTTCTTGAACCCAGGCTCCTTTGAGAAAAATGTGCCAGGCCAGCTAGAAAGATTCCTCAGGCAGGATTCAGTCCATCAGCCACATCTTAAACCATGTAGACCCAAACCATGGATTTTTAAGAAGCAGATCATTAAGTTCACGTATATTCCAAAGCTGCACAACCTTAAGTGAGGTCTCTTGGTGAGTGTAAAGATGTTGGAATCAGAGGGCTGAAGTAAGATGTGACTGACAGCATTAGCAGACTTCTTTTATTTGCTGCACTACTTTTTAAAGGTATAAAAATTTCATATAAAAAAGTAGGAATCTCATGACAGCTCCAAAATAGACTTATTAGTTGCTGCTTCAACTAAAAATCTTGTTGCACTTCATGTGACCACTTTCAGAGGCAGACTATGAAAACTAGTAATTAATGGGTAAAAATTACTGAACTTCCAAAAAGCACTTAAAGCCCGGGGCTGCACTTTTCTGCCTGTGTAGCTTAAGCATTTGCATTTGCTAAAGTGAAGAACTACACCAGCCCTGCTTCAGTTTGAATTTCTGCAATACAATTTACTGTAGAAATCTCCTTGGTAGCATTGAATGTTCACTCTCCTGGTGAATGTCTTACATTCATAAGTCTACATCTTTGTCTTCAGTTTGCTTGTGTTGCCTGGTGTTGTCATTGGGAACTGCTCTATCTGCTGCCATCTCCTTTGTTTGTTGTTCTCAAGAATCACTGCTCATCTCATTTTTTTGTACACAGCTCTGCCTTTACTTGGTGCACAATCTTTACTTATGTAGAGATAATTACATAAACTATATTTATATGAAAGCATGTCGCCTTGCTGAAAACCTAATTTAGAATTTTTACAATTAGTTTCTTGGCTGATCTATGCCCATTCAGTGAGGCTGCTTTTATTTGACTGAAACTAGCCAGAAGTTTATGACTCAGCTGAATGGGACTTAAATGGTACAGAACCATCCTCTATGAGGGTTAATTAGTTGAGGTAAATATAAGAGACCAAGTACTTCTACACGATTTGTTCTAGCATTATGAGAACTGTATTTCAATGTATTTACTTCTGATTTTCAGAAAGGGGACTTTTTAGAATAGTTGTATAATGCCCAAGGTTTTAATATTATTCCTGTAGCTTCAGGACCCTGTGTTTCGCAAGGCATCAAATTTAAAGAGAGGTTTCCTATGATGTCCACATTTCTGCTAACTGTGCAAGTCCTAAAGTTATTTGAATTAATTATCTGCTTCTTAGTAAGTACTGCATTAAGAACATAGTTGCTATTCTCTAAGGATCTGATTATAGTAATTGGTTGGGCTGCCCAGCGTACTATTTTACTGGCATAGTCTAATCTTGTCACAAACTGTATTCTTAAAAAATTATTAAGTACTGTATTTAATGTCTACATATATTTTCTTATTATATATTAGCATAGTATTTATTCACTTAATTGTGGCAGAACCTTAAAATCAAATTCATGGACCAGGATTCAATGGTTAAGAACTTACAAAGAATACAGGAGTTACAACTAACCCTTAGCATTTCTGCCTGGGGGAGAAAAAGGCATAATGCTGATGATAAGCATTTTTCCCAGCACACCAGCTACCTAACTATTCTTAACTCAGTCTGACAGCTTTTTTTTTTTTTTTTGGTTCCTTGCTGTTAATTGTTTCTTAACTACTTCCATTCTCATGAACAGCTAAAAAAATATTATTGCATGTCTAACCAGAAGCCTACTAAAATGGTTTAATCAGAAATCACAGTCTTTCAAGAATACGTCAGACAATTTCATATGTACGCACTCATTTCTACGTTACTGTTTTCTGGATTCATTTTTATATAGCTGGTCACTTGCTAAGGGAGGCAAATAACAAGCACCTGGTAATGCCTCATCATAGCTGTTTATGCCTCACTGAGACTGATTGAAACATCCATCCCCTACCTGCTATGATTTTGTGATGTGAATGGACAAAAGTATTATGTGATCTTGCTAAAATCAATCCACATCTCAAGCGTACAGACTCACTAAAGATGACCAAGTGCCTTTCCCTGTTCTGTGTGCAGATTTGCCCTGTCTTGCTGATGGGTACTGGTTCCAGAGAACACCTTTTGCTCAGTTATGTCCTATCAGATACTGCCACGATTTCCCACTCCAGCAATACTCAGTGAAGAAGCTGTCCCCTTATTTAGCATTGATAAATGGAAATTTATCATAACTCACATTTATTCAAGACTAATAACCTTCAGTTCTTCAAATGTTGCATTTACTGAGTCCCTTTTCAGCCATATCTCCAATAGCTCTACTTCTATAAAAGCAAATTGCTTGACTTCTTAAGCATCTTCTCTAATTTTATTGACTTCTTTCACCCAGTACTAAACTGCGCAAATTCTGCCCTCAGCCAGGACATGGACCAGGCATTTATCAAACTTTCAGCTATGCTTTTCATTCTTTCTCAATCCCTTGATGCCTGTCCAGCATGAGAAGAACATCCTTTAAGTTTATTGAACTTGTCAGCCTCTTTGCATATTTTCTCATGATAGCTACAAAACACTGGACAGTGATCAGGCCACTGTTGGTTAAAGAACATAACTTTAGTGCTTTGCTGCATTCACCCAGCTGCCTGCATTAATTGCTGTTTCCTAATTCCCTTTATGCTATAAAGTCTTTGAGGATGACAGTTTTTTTTTTTTTAGTCTGACGTTTGTAAAGCAAATAGCGCAATGAAGCTCTGGTTCAAAACCATCAGGAATATGCCTTGAAACAAATAACCACTGTTCAGAGGAGAACAACAGAAGAGGCAGGAGTAAGGAATTGGCAAGGAATTGTCCTTCTTGACTTCCTTCTCTATTTGCCCAGCAAAGCAACACAGCATAAACCCACACAAAATACAATAAAATTAGAACTGTGATTTTGGTCAGTCTTGCAGAATAAGTTAAACAGTTACAGCAGTTAAATCAGTGAAAAAACACAGGTACAACTGGTAATATTACACACTTCTCTCATGCAATTAATGTCAAAGGATTATAATTTAAGCAATTGTTAAAAAAGATATATACAGACTGCAGGTATTCTAGGTCTCAAATCTTAAATCATACCAATAAAAAGTTACAGTACAATTGATTGCCCTTTTTTTCCATTCATTCCTATGGCTAACTTGAAAAAATTAGGTAATGAAATCAGCTCTCAGAGCAGCCTTATGTGAAAATTCTGCACTAAAATATCATTGTGTTCACAAATTAAATTTCTGTATGCTACGCTTGATACATTTTCTTTGAGTTTTTGATCAAGTCTTTTGATGTACATTAAGTGTTCATACACGGGGGAAAACTATGATTCAACAAAAAACAAGTGGAACATCACCAGGACTGCACACTTTTTCGCTTTCTCTCCACTCAATGCAACAATATTTGTGTGTGCCGGCTAAATTCTAATTAGAATAGATGATACTGGGGAAAACGGCTTAGTAATGTATCCTGACAGAAGTCGTATAAAAAGACAAAATCCGCAATTTGTCTAATGCGTGCTGTTATAATTACGGCACCCAGGTACTGTAGGGACACCAACTTTTCGGACTAGTGACTAAGAACGGGCGTTTCCCACAACGGCGGGCATTTTCCCACGGCGCCGGGCCGTCCTGCGGTGCGGCCACACGCACTTCGGGGAGCGGCTGGCAGGGGCCCGGCGCGGCGGGAGCGGAGCGGAGCGCGCCCGGCCGGGGCAGGACACG
>VZRZ01000595.1:450663-493596 GCA_013398175.1 Climacteris rufus
AGCGCAGCGGGTCCCCCCGCGGGGGCGGCCGAACCCCGCTCCGCCCACGCCGTCGGGCCGGCCCCCGCCCGCTCCCCTCTGCTCCCCCAGCGCGGGCCGGCGGCGGGGACACCGCCACAGGGCTGGGGGCGGGCGAGGGGCAAAGGGAACGGGAGCGAACGGGGAACACGGGCCGGGAGGTGCGGCGGGAGCGGGAAGCCCGTCCCGTCGCGGCGTGTGGCACGGCTGAGCGCTGCACGGTGCCCCTCTCAAACGCTGCTCGGGGGGAAGAGTTGAACGAGGGGCAAGGGCGGTGATGGTTGGCCTGGGCAACCTGCCCGCCGTACGAAACCGATGTGTTCGCTCCATTCAGCTCAGCAGAGGATGGGGAAGAAGGGGTGGTTCGATTATGGCGTGTTAACGTTTACGCAGGAGTATTTGTTACAGTTTTTAATCTACCAGACATAAGAACCTAAAGGACTGAAGCAGAAGGCAGACGAATTGCTCAGGCTGGGAGCAATGAATACCACTGCTGTTACCGTAAGGGTACTGAAACACTGAAATTGTCTATATAAAGCAGTGCTGGATCTTGGATCAATTGAAATTTCATCTCTACAATGGATGACCTCCTCATATAAACCACATATAGGTAATTTCTGGATCTGTTTGGTTTGGGTTATGCAGAAAGTTCTGGGGTTTTTATTGTAATGAAGATGAATCTAGATGATCACAGCACAAGTGCACAGAACAGTAGATCCACATTTTCAAATCTATGAATATTAATTACTTAGTTTCTGATGCACTCCAAATTAAGAGTATCCCTTCAGCCTTAGTCTCCCCTTGTGTGTCCACCCTGGGCACTGAACAAGACAAGACTCTTGAAAAAGTATGCATTAAGTGTCATTCAAATACATTGGTAATGCATACATTACCTTGTATGAAGGATGCTTGCACACAAAACTGTTTCATATTTTCTGACTCAGAAGGCTTCATTAAATGACTTACTCTAATGAAGGATTTCACTATGTAGATAACATTCAAACTACTGAAAGTTACAAACAAAGATAAACCTCAGTACATTAAATTTTTCCAGCTCACCAGGAACTATTCAGGGTCTGTGAATAGCTTAGAAGTCAGTAGTGCCACAAAGATACAATTTAAATATTTCATATAAATTAAAGGTTGTACATGTAAGCTATTATTGATTCATATATATATATATATATATATATTCATATGCATATACATACGCATATTCAATATATATACATAGACACATATATACCATACCCTCTTGAAGTAAGCTGGCTACTGTAAATTTTATTTCAGTTTTTCTAGAAAGAACTGCTTGGAAATCCCCATAGACAGTAGGAATTTTAACTCAGTGGTTTGCTGTAGTCTCTAATCCCCTCTGTCTGCACATTCTTGACAGTATCAGACTTGTGACAAAACTGTGTTTAGTTTTGGGTGGTTTTGGTGAATCAGAGAATACAGATTCTGTAAACACATAGGAGATGATGTAGATCGTAAAAATAGGGTTGTTGGCTTAGGTTTTTTTTTTCCTAGCCAATAAATACTGCAACTGGGATGTTTTTGTCCCATGGTACATATGTTTTTATATCCTGCATCCTCAAGTTTGTTGTTTCATCAATGTCATTATTTTACTCTCTATAAATTCTTTCTGTACTTCCTGTATTTCTCAGCTTATGTCAATTAAAGCTCCAAAATATCTGCCCTTCACTTGCTAGCTCATTCTCATCCTCTGTGCTGCTCTCTACACAATTTACAGTTCTGCTCCACCAGCGGAGTGGAGCACAAGTAATGTTTCATCTCTAGCAGGTTTAACACAGGTGGCTTATTTTTTTTGTACTTAATGACCCCCCTTACACCCTTCTTCTTAAAATTGGTTATCTCTCAGTTGTGTTCCTTAAGTAATACTTCTTTGCTAATTCCATTGCTTGGCTTTATCCATATAACAATTTTTTTCTTTCAGAAAGATCAACAATCTGATGCAGCTGTGATCTGAAAATGCTGTTAAAATTCAAACTGTTTGTTTCCGAAAATATTTGAATTGCCTTGCTAGTTTAAAAATTTATCTGACAAATTCAATTTTTCTCTTTTTTCCTTGCCAGAATTTAAACTTTCCATGAAACAAAAATTCTGAAAAGTCTGTTTTACAATTTCTAAAAGGACTGTTCAAAACGTTTGAAATAAAACATACCCTTCATACACAGTTTTGTTTCAGTATTACTTCACTTTATTCCATTGTTTGAATTCTTTTTTTTTTGCATCTTGTCTGGGTGTATTTCAATAGTCAAGAGGGTAACACATGTATTTTGATTGTGTTCTAGCAAAAGATTTCTACAAAAAAAAATTTTCAAGTTTTGTTTTGTCAGCATTTTTTAGCAGAAAACTATCCATCAAAAATTTTTAAATAATTCAAGGATTGAAAAATGTAGCCCACTATTTTCACCATGCTAAGGATGAAAGCAAGGCTTTTCAGGATAAGGTATTTGGTCACCCATAGTGGACAAGTGAGGCATAAGCTGTCGGAAGGGGGAAATTAATTCCTAATCCTATTAGTTAATAGATGGCTTATTCCCAGCTGTACCATTGTATGTTCTTTTTACAGTATCTAGTTGCTTTAATACAATTCTGGACTTTTTTCCCCCTATTCTTACATTTTGCACTTGCTGTCCTCATTGGGAAGTGTACAAATTGGCAAACCTCAGTGTGCCAGACAAGCATGTCGAAGTAGCGAGGTTGAAACAGAAAACCAGTGTATTAGGTGTAATTATGGGCAAGGAATCTGAAAAAAGACCTACCACCTTTTGAAGTCAGAGCTTTGCCTGCAGAGGAAATCCTTGGGAAAGGATTCGAGTAAGCTCCGTGGAATGAAGAGGTACAGTCTGTATAAATATAGACTCCATCAAAATGCACTTTGAGTATTGTCAAAAGAGTTCACTGACTCTAAAATGGATCAGGTGATTATGATGAAGTGTCAAGAGAATATAGGAGCTCTCAGATGTCTTGAACATATCATATTCTGATACATAAAAGCATCCAGTTTCACCTAGAGAATGAAGCGTCCATAATTTAGCACAATCTGCAGGCAGAACTCCAGAGAAGAGGCAAAAGAAGATTCTGGTGACAAAACTGAGTTGCATTGGGTAGCCTGAGACAATTTGCTGTTGTGAGACTGGTGTGCTATAGCAGCATTTGTCATCAGGAGCCCTAGAATTTATGTGAGAAATAGTTTGGATAATTTTGAATTTTTTTATGGAGAAAGTAGGTTTGAAAACAGAAATGCACCATGAACTACTAACATCAGCAAGATTCTCACCACAGGCTCAGAAAGAGCATTTGTGATTACAATAGAATTATAAATGAGTGGCATTTGTACTGTTGGTATAATCATTAAACAATAATATATTTCAAGTTAAAAATGAAATTGTATAAATGCTTTCCTAAAATTCCCACCTACTGTCTATGTTTATTAAGAATATATGGAACAATTTTTCCTATACACTTTCCGTAAAAAATATGGTGGTTTGAATTTTTTCATCTGCCATTAATTGGTTGTCAGGTGTAATTTTTCACCTTATCTGCCTCCAAAGCCAACCTGAATCACTATGAAAAGGACACTCACGCACTTAGCCATACCATTAATTTTCATGGAAGAAGGCACTTTGCAGAAAAAAAAAAAAAAGGTGCAGCTTCAAGGTAACAGCAAGACATCAATTTTCTGTATTTGAAATTAACATAATGTTTTACATAATGATCCTCTCTGCTGATCATTAAAATAACATAGTTACCTCGGCAACTGGAACAGTCTGCAAATGTTATCTAGTGATACATAACACATTCTAAAAATACATACAACAAATAAGGTCTGAAACATTATCATTTGGGAAAAAACTTTTTTTTTCAATAAAATTACCTTCTGGTCTAAGCAGATTTTTGCGAGAAAATTTCAGTTCAATACAACTTTATTTTTATTCAAAACTGATTTTATTTGCTCAAAACTTGAAGATGTTTAATTTCTGTACAATGGAAAAACAGTAGTTGCTTTTCAATTACAATTTGCATTTTTCTATAAATGTTTCAATGACAAATGTTCAGGAAATAAAATTTATTTCTACAGCAAGGGTTGAGTGCTTAAAAAGCTGCTGTAAAACTTGGCATACCAAATAATGAATTCAGGGGATCCTGGCAGTTTACTGAATACCTCCACTGGCATTGCAGCCTTCTCATTCTCTTCCTCTTGGTACCCTTGTGAGTCTGACCTGAACAACTGAGATCTGATGGGACTGAAACGAACCCACAGTGACACTCTTCACCTTTCTTTTTCAAGTGAAACTCAATCAATTGTGTTCACTGATGGTTTTGGGTGTCTTAAAATTTTTGTATATCACTGATTTACCCAAAAGTTTTGCCAGGACTAGCTAGAAGCACATTAGAATGGAAAAGTGCTCTGAGGTGCTCCTCTAAGTTCTCTTTCATTCTTCCAGAGTATTGAAGCTGCTACGTTTTTGAAACACCTTCTTCCCTCTGCCTTTGCCACTCACTGCCTGCCTTTCTCTTTTCTGGGAGTGTACTAAGGAATACTCTGACTTTTTTAGGTTTCGCTATAATTTTCCAGAGAAGTTGTGTTAAAACATCCCTTAGAATTCAGATTATTTTTAAATACTAAATTTAAATTAATGTCGATATGATTTGCTGTTGAATTTGCTTGTGTAATCTGGCTAATATCTACAGGTTTTTTCAGTTGATACCATATGGGATATCAAACACCTTGATCTTTTTTTGTCAATTTTAATGGTACTTCTTTGTGCGGAACCACATCAAGGTTTGCAAAGTGAATCAAATCACTTTTGTATGTTTTGAATGCTGCTAATGTAGATGTGATTTGAATTGAAAAGTTTCTGAAGACTGCTACAAAATTCATAATTCTTAATATGTTTGAGCATTTTGCTCAATTTTAAACACTTCTGCTTTGGATGGTGAAATTATGGTGACAAGATCACTCTGAGAGAACATCTGGGTATATATAAGTGGCCCTTTTGTAGCGTATTTTTTCAATACAGAAAACGAGGTCTTTGCTTTGGAAGAAGGAGTCAACCCTTTGTTTACAGATCACTTCACAAATGCACAGCAAACAATCTCATATTAAGATTTATGTTCACTGGAAAGCATGGAACAGAAATGGCCAGGCTGTGACTATCTTTGTTTCAGTACAATGAACCCTCATCCTTCCATCTGAGTGCAACTGTTTTCTAGGGGTTGGCCACCTGAAAGAATTGGGGCCAAGACCTTTCCTCAGGTTTTGGTTGTGGAAATTGGTGTCATAGTATCACTTCCCAAATCCCATGCCCATGCCATGCTATGTGTCGGGACAACACTAAGTACATACCTTTCCCTTCTTTCACCCATGTTGGCAGAGGAAATCTGAGTGTATGAACTGGGAGAGGACTGCAAGGTATCCTTTTGTCCCCTGAATTGAAGAATGGATGGAGTACGATCTAAGTCCATCACAGATCATGCCTGCCCTACAACACAGGCATAATTATCCTGGTGCATCTGGAGAGCAGCTGTAAAGGGATCCATATCAATCTCTGAGCAGAGGAGAGGTTGGGACATAGCCTCACACTAAAAGTTTTAAAGCCAATAATAAAGGTATTAATTACACCATCAAATCTTATAACCATTCCTAAGACCTTTATCCTCTCTGACATCTAATGAGAGAGTGCACACTGTCTGGGGCCATGATTAGCTCACAAAAAAAAGAGAGATTAGAGTATTAGACATTACTGAGCAGATGGATCATTACACAGGATCTTAAACCAAGAAATAAATATTCGAATACTCACAATTGAAAGATACAAAATTTTTAAATGAATTTTTAATACCTGCAGAGATTAACAAGGATCTTACTTTATGTTGTGTCAACATACACACCAGATGATGAAATAAAGAATTAATAAGGCATTCACACCTTTTTTTGGTTTAACAAAACTCCCTCAGCCAAAAGACTGTGGGCCACAGGAATCCTGTGCATGAATATCCAACATAGGAGACTGCAGGTGACTCGTCTGTATTGCCGGTGAGCTAGTATTATTCATACTGTGTTTTCTGTATTTATTGGTGCCCCAGTTGTTGGTATTTTTAGGAATACAGAAATAATGCGTACTACCAGATTTTATTTTGCTTGATTTTTAAAGTTTGAATACAAAAGAGATGGAAATGTTGATCAAGCAATTTACAGAGCTGGAAAAATAACAGGCTTAGTTCGTAATAACCAGTGCTTTACTTCACTAGGAAATTATAAGTATTTTAAAATATATTTTTACAAAAATGCCAACTAAAAGTCACAATGTTTCTGTACTCCATAGTTTGGTATTTGGCTGTTTTTAAGTGATTGAGTTGGTTTGTTGGTCCCAGAGCAACTTTTTGAATTGGTTTGCCCTTTGACGTTACATTGAAGGCAGTGGTATTAGCCACTTTCCTAGGTATTAGCCTAGGGATTCATGCTTAGAGTCTCAAAAAAAACCCCTCATTTCACTCATGTTCTTTGCTACAAGAAAGACACTTCACCATTTGAAACAAGGATGAATGCAGAGCCCTTTAGAGAGAGGGACGAACCAAGAACAATAACCTGTCTCAGTAGGTGGTTGAACACCAGGAAAAGGAATTTTGTGCCTCTGAAAAGAAATCTTAAAATGACTCTTAAGTATGGTATTATTAAGGTATGCTATTTGTGCACTGTTCCATTCATTTCTGTTTGCAGCTTCTAATCTTCTTCCCTGAAAACTCTGCCTGGAAGTGGATAAAGTCTCTGTCTGCTTGTAATGTTTTCTAGACTGATTACACCCTCACTGATACCTAGGTATGTGCAAACTTGTGACTACTAGATTGTATTTCAAGGGGTTAAATAACAACAAACCCACACCAACCAAATTAGACCATATTCCTGTTACTGGCTGAGTCAGGGAGCAAAAATTCTGAAAATTCTGGGGCAGGAGCCACAGCATAACATCACAGATTAGGATTGTAACTATGGACGTGGAGACCACCTGTTCTAGCATCATGTGTACATTAGCAGAAAAACAGATTGCTGCGTACAAGTGGCATACAAATCGCATGTCATGAGACTCCAGTGCTGCAAGTTCAGTCTGCAGATCTTTTTCTTCTTTCACTGATCTTGTCTGTTTCTGCCTTCTCATATCTTGCTTTCGTGTGCCTTTTTTCCAAACACATGTCCATGTTGTTGTATTCTGTGTTTTCCTTCTGCTTTCTGTAGCGCTCTTTTCTTGCTGTCTTCAGCAGGTCTGCTGTGAAACATACACAATGCTCTTTGTCTCCTCCAGCAGCTCTTCTTTCCAACCTTGACTGTCATCAATTAGTCATATGCAAATTGCTCAAGTGGGACACTTTATTGTTGTTCCAGAAACAGACAGGTTTGTCATATTCAAAAGCACTGTTTTGGCATATCAGTTAGGAATCACACAGTATTAGACATTATCTCTGAAAGCTTCTAACCAGGTAATGCCCACACAGCTATAGCTCATGATGCTTACATGATGAATATTTATTTGCATAATACAAAATTTGCCTACACTTTAACATTATGTGTAATATTTATCATTAGGCGCAACATAGAAATCATGGAAAAGAAGGAATAAGTAATGTTGGAATTGTCTCACCATTCCCTATCTGAAAGTAATGCAAAAACCTGATGACCCTTTAGTAGCTGGACTAAGGCTTTTAATCCTTGAGAGGGTTCTTGCTGTAATTGGTTTTCTAGCACTGGCTTAGTTGTATGTGCTTTGGAGAAATACTGGGACTATAGCACTCTTTGTAGCAGTCTGAAGGTATTACTTGCTGGTGATTTAAGATTTTAAATAGAAAATAAAAGTTAAAATGTTAAGACTGGGCAGCAGAGCTACTAAAAGATACAGCTGGGCTGACACATGTAGAGGAAAATCCTGTCAGGTTAAAAATAGAAACATGTTCCACCCGTGGATTAACTTTATATCTAATCCACTCATGTTCTGCCACATGGCATACTACCTACACTAACAATCTGTGTGAGGAAGAGGACAGAGGTATGAATCTACATTAGACCTTATTTCCTTCCCATCCATTTCTATAGTTCTGAAATGAAACAGAAGAAATGTCCAAACATTTTCCAAACTATAATATCAGACAGTTATGCACACTAATGTTTCTGAAGATCTGCAAATCAGTTATCTCACTCTCCAGAATTATCCCTTCTGACTTCAGTATGCAGCATATTATGCTGAAAAACTTCTAAAATCTACATCTATTCAGTGCTATGGATTAAAATATTTGGTTTGTCTCTAAAATGACTTACATATCTAGCATTCATGAGAAACAAACTCCTTTTGGGAGTCTTCTGAAAGGTGCTTCTCACTGTATATGTACTTTCAGTACTGAAGCTTCATTGAAAATTTTAAACCTTGCAATAAATTTTAAGATGTTTGATTAGATCAGCAGGGGACTGATTCTTCAGAGGCATTATCTGTTGAGTGGGATTAAGGCAAACGCAACATTTAGCACTCCTGTGCAAACAGCAAGCTAGTCTTGCTCTTCTAAGCAAATTGCAGTTGAAATCCAGTCACTGGGTTTCATTTTTAAGACAAAGTTGCATTCTCACAATTTTCCTGTTACAACTTTATTATGATTAAAGACATAAAGAGTCAATTGAAGCCACTACTGTGGTTGGTTTTTTGTTTGTTGTTTTTAATTACCACTACCCATAAACCCACACTTTGGTATTGGCCACTGGCAGATGGGGAATAAAAAAAGGGATATGTAGAAAAGTGTCTGTCAGTAGCTTTTGCCTTTCCTCCTCTGAGCACAGCCAGACCATAAATGGATCATTAAGCAATGAGAGAATAGCCTGAAGCTTTCGTAGAAAAGATTTGGCAGTAACATCCCTGGAAGCAAGAGGGTCAACCAAACATTAGGGATTGTACCTCTGCCTCCTGTTGTCTTGGGCATCTTCTAAGTGAGAGCTTTGACTTTTAGATGGAATGTGCTGTTCACCGTTTCTTCTTTGCCAGGAGTTTTCCAATGAAGACTGCTTTAAACCTACAGTGATTTATGCCACAACTTTTTAAAGTTTTGCAGTGCTCTTGGGAGGTCAGACTGCAGCCTAAATTAGAGTCAGCATTTCATAAAATACAACAGATAATAGGCACCCCGAAAACACTGCATTCAAACAAATGTTTTCCTTCTCCTTGTAGGATTTTGCAGGAACGTTGCATGATTGCTCTTACCCTCCTTATGGCTTCTTGGTTTTTAAAAAGAGACAATGCATCTAATTATTCAACTAATGAAAAATGTACGTACAAAAGCTGAAAGTGATGACATTGACATTGCAAAAAAGCATAAAATACAAGAGGTCTGGTAAGCTAAATACTAAGCTTAAAATTAGACATTTTAATTACATTCATTAATTAAACAATTAAATTAATATAGATATAAAGGCAATTTCTAATATTCCTTTTCAAAAATCATCTAGAATCGGGTAAATGAAGTTGTCTTTGAACAAGTAGTATGCCAAAATCTGTCCTCCACAAATCATTGAAATTACTCCAGATCCTGAAAGAAAATATAGGGCTGTTTTGTATTAGTTTTTATAGTAGAATACAAACTTTAAACCAACATTCTTTTTATCGTCTGTTTTTTTAAAAAGGGTCTGTCTACTTAACCATTTTGTCCAAGGCTTTAACTACTTACAAAGACATCAGCCCCAGCAACTGCTGATGCAAAACCAGTTGCAGGTCAGGGAATTTATTTGTCTCTCCCCATCATTTAGGAATTTATTGCAGCTGTTGATCCTTGTTATCCATCATATAAGAAAGAAGAACAGAAACTAGTCCTTTTCCCTTAAGTATTTTTCAAGATAATCTATTTTTCAAGTAAAAATCTATGCTTCTAATCTTACAGAAAATTAAACATTCAGAAATGTAGGTTTGCCATTCACTTTGAGGAAATGTTGTGACTGAAATTTATCTCATCTATCATAAGTACCTGGGCATAGTGTTTAAAAAACTTGCCTCTGAAGGTGCATGGTTTTTCCTACTGATTATAAAGGGCATCAAGAGAGACCAGTTTGAACAACTGTCTTTTTGACACCTGAATTTAGATAGTATGATTAATCAGGACTTAATAATGACTTATTTCAAGTCATGTGTCTTCTGTTTGTTTGCAAGATTAATGTAAGCTGAACACATTCTGGTCTTAAAACAGAAGACTTTTTAAGTCCTAGTCCAGCATGATTTACCTGTGGCATTACAAGAAGTATAAAGAAAAAGCCTATATTTCTTCTCTAAATGTTGACAATTCTCAAATTAGTGAGGCAACAGACATTTAATAGAAGCAATCCTTACTATAAGTAGTAATTTTCTACACAGATTCTAACAACTTGAAATTTAAATAATGTAGTTATACCTAATGCCAGCCACCAGTGTAACATCAGGGGGAATTCAGACATAACTGCAAGAAGAAGAAAAGTAGAAATGTAAATTTTTAAACAGTAAGAATGGGGACACATAAGCAGTGCACTATGTTATCAAAGGTCTGCTTATGTCTCATAGAGTATCTCTTTTACATGTATTGAAATGGCAAATGTTTTAGGTCCTGATCATACTTGACCAAGTTTAGATGGACCTCTTAGACACTCTAGAGGAGCTGAGTACTTACCTGTACACAGTTTAGTCTAGAGACACCATTTCCCTGCTCGAGTGCCTACATATTGCTGCAGCCCAAATAAATTAAACTGCCTGGCATTTTCTGTGCAATGGGCGATGCCGTGTGTGACAGACCAGCCAGGGCTGCACACCACAAGTTATCCCTACAGCATGACCTGCCCCCTCCTGGGCCAGGCACCAGCCCTGGTCACACACAAGCTGACCCATGTCCTCACTGTGTGACAACTTCAGGGCCACTCTATGACCCCATATTGCCTCTCCCCAGAAAGCTGCCAGAGGTGGTAAAGGAGGCTGAGAGGCATGCTGCATATGGTGACAGCTCAGGGTCAGCCAGCAGAGGTTTGGTTGGCCATCTGAGAGGAGCAATTATAAATCTGGAGTTGTTTGGACATCAAAATGCATCATCTAATAAAATGACAAGCTATCTCCCCGTATAAATTATGGGGGGGGGTGAGGGGGGTTTGGTAGTTTTTGTAAATTCCTTGATTTAAATACAAAAATTATGAATGAGGCATAACAGTAGTTTAAGTTCAAGAAAATCAAATTCAGTAGATGAGAAATTATGCTTCATTTTTTAAGATGAAGTCTCTGTTGGTCTCTGGCTTAATTTGTCATGGGAACTGGGGAATCTCCATCTGTATCAAGTGCTAAAAGACAAATGGACAAAGCAATAGAAAATGGAAGATTAATTCTATATAGTAGGGAGGAAGTCCTAATTTGTCAATACTATTTTTCTTTTTCTAAATTCTAAAATAAACATACTAGGCTTATTGCTATAAGAGAAAAGAATCCCCAAATGGGGTCTGGAAAGGACAGAGTTAAAATATATTTCCTAATTAGCCATAGAAACATTCTGCTAAACAGCATGAGAAGAGGGAGCAGGTTACCAGGTGCTGGCAAAAAGTGATGATGAGTCTCATTTACAGCAACTAATTCTTTTCCTTTTTTTTTCCCCTTTCCTTTGAGGGGAAGAGTTTAAGGGGGGAGAAAAGAGCTTCAGTGGTAAAATGCTTTATTTTCCTCATTGAGATTTAGTTCAAATTATCTAACTTGAAACTTTTGCACTGACTTTGCTGAAGCAAAACTCCTTTTTACTCTGAACTTGAGCTAAACTGTTAATGAGTAGTTCTTAAAGTCCCCACACATTAACAACTATTAATTTCTTGATTTACAAAAAACACACCTCCTGGATACTGAAATTGTATCTAGGCTGGATCTGCTTGATATGAAGTTTTAGATTATGAATTAAACCTCTGATTTTTAAAAAGAATAATATAGTGGTTTAAAATTCTGCAGCAAATCCAGAACTTGAGTTTTAAATGGGAGGATTTAAATAGAGGCATGAATCAAATGGATGAAAAATAGAGATATATATTTATTTAGCTTTAAGGAAAATTAAGCTAGTCCAGTAATACATTAGATGAATCATAGTTGATTTGTCCTTCAACTTCTGATACTATGCAAATATTTAGCAGTAAACCTACTTACCGACTGAAGTTATGATGATATGAATAACAGTAACTGTTACAGCATAATCCCAAACCCATTCTTCCACAACCAGGGCAAACAGCAGACCACAAATGAAGAAAGTTACTTCCAAGGATATTACAAGAACTGTAAATGAAAATAGGTTATTTTCACTAAACACAGTTTTGAAAGACTTCTCTTATTCAAAATTATAGCAATAGAAAGTTAAACAGCCTGAGGTAGTTATGCAAATTTTCATACAAGGTCACTGAGTTCCGTTTTGAGCCCCTCACTACAAGAAAGATGTTGGGGCACTGGAGAGAGTCTAGGGAAGGGCAATGGAGCTGGTGAAGGATCCGGAATACAAGTCCTATGAGGAGCAGCTGAGGGAGCTGGGTTTGTTTAGCCTGGAGAAAAGAAGACTCAGAGGAGACCTTATCACTCTCTACAAATGCCTGAAAGGAGGGTGTAACGTAGTGGGGGCTGGTCTCTTGTCCCAAGTAACAAGTGACAGAATGAGTTGTACCAGGGGAGGTTTAGATTGGGTATTATAGACTTTAAAATGTTATGTATTTTATGTAAAACATGAGGGTTAAGAGCATTATGACCAGTGACAGGATTATGACCAATGTGGAGGAGAAATTTCATGAAAATTTCCTTAGGGACCATCCACACTCTTTGCATTTGGTACCAGACAGATTTGGTTTATACTGACGTAGGTAAAATTTTTCTCAACCAAAACAAAATTGTGTGGTTAAGGGGTTATGTTTGGTAAGAAACTTCATAGCTTTCTCCCCTCATTGCATCATATATTTATATATGTACCAGAATATATATCTATACACATGTATCAGAACAATTTAAAAACAAGACATCCAAGGGGAGATAGAGCAGAGAGCCTATGAGGTGAGCAGATGCAATGCATCCATACAACCAGGAGCCTGGCTTCTCTCAGTGCTGATAGCTGTGTGGCTGTGTGGGAAAGCAGAAAGTTGAATGGAAAATGCATGAAGCCTCTTCTAGCTCTAGTCCTGCGTTCACATACTACAGGACATAAAAATGACTTTGCAATTCATAGAATTGCCCATCTAAATGCAATTTGTTCTTCTTTTTAAGTAAACAGGCATGTAAAAGTAACATTTTTATCGGAATTATTTCTATATTTTTGTTACTCTTGCAGTAACATAATTCCTACGATTGCTGTAGCTGACAGTAGTCAGACATTTTTTTTTTCACTCAAATTACACAGAGAAATTTAATTTGGCAGCATTTCATGGCCTTCAATTTTATTCTTTTATTTATAGGGTCTATTACTGCCTACTGGATGATGGATCTTTCACTCAGTAGTTTAAAAAAAAATTAAAAACAAAAAGAAAAATATAACTGGAAAAACCCCGTGTGGTTAGGAAAGTGGGAAATAACACTTAAAATATTTAAAGTTTGATAAGGCGTTATGGAATTTTTTTGTTTACTATATTTAATGAAGATAGTATCCCTTTAAATTATATCAATAATTTTGTAATTTAGAAAGTATGTTTAGTGTAGGCAAATGCTCTGGAAACTTTTTTAAAAAACTGGGCCAGAAAGGATACCTCTCTTCGGAGCTGACTTCTGTCTTTATTTTGAGGTTATCTTGACAGAATTCTGTTTTTAACAGCAATGAGTGAAACTTGAGTAAACTAATTATCATTTGCAACATCATTCAGACATCTTCATGCTGACTCTATGCCCTTAGACTTTAAACAGATGCTGTTATGTTCTGTGTTTCCCTGTTATTTCCATGGATGGACAGAAAGGAGGGTGGAATACTAATTGGTTCTATGACATAGGTGCTGTCTTTGGCATATAAACGTTACATCAAACTAACAGATAAAATTGGGAGGGAAAAGAATCATATTCAGGTACAGTAATTACATTTGGGCCCTGAAGAGTAATTCTAATGGAATATGCTTTAATTTTCTTTTCCACTGCTATAACAGAAATGTTCTTTCTTCATCTGAAATCAGTATTGACACTGATGCATTTTTATGAGCCATGCATTTTTATTACTCTTTTAACATATGAAGTAACCAATTTACTTTTGAGCTTTATGTGTTTTACTGACAGATTATGAGGTTTACCTATGTAGAATAGATTACAAATCTGGTAAAATTTTATGTATACATGTAATTTTTTAGGAATGACAGTTCAGGAAAAAGAATCTATTTTGAGACCTTAATACAAATTGCAGAAATTTGTATTAGGATATATAAAGATATATTTAGGGATTGAGCTACAATCAAATCCTGATATTTTAATGTCCACTGTACTCAAGCAGTACGAAAGCAAAATTTCCATTAGTTGAAGGAGACCTGTTTCTCAGATCTGGATCCAATGATTCATAAGAAATTTGCTGCAGTATGAAAATTAAATTAAACAACTTTGAGCAGGAACTTGATGGAGAATAGGTAATTGTTCTGCAAAGAAAATGAAGCATCCTGGCAAAGCAGAATGTTTTCTTCTGATGATGCGAGATCAGAAGAAGAACTCAACAAAAAGCCTAAAAATCACTTGAATATTAAGTAGAGTACAGAAATGAGAAGTGTTGGCAAGATGCATAAACATTTAATTGCAGTGTAGTTAAAATACAGAAATCATTGGTATTACTCAAACAGCTTTAAAATACTGTCCATTGGAAGTTTACATCCACATACAATATATGTTCTTGACTGAGGGAAAAAAAAAAAGATAAACAAACTTCAGTTACCTAAATAATATGGGTTAATCCATGAGGGATTTGTCTTAAAATCAAAAGGTGCCAAACCATCCAACATTTTAATCCTGTGGAAACAGAATGAATAAATTTAACCAGAGAATTTTAGGAATGCCTTAGTGGTTATATGACATATTGTGGGTGTTTTTAAATAGGATTTCATATTGAATACTCTGGGTTTTTGCAAGCTCTCTAAGTCCCATTCTTAGTTGTGGTTTACCCTTGCTCACTCTTATTTATGATGTTTAGTGCTATACATGCTAATCAATAGTTTCCTAAGGGAATATAATTTGTCTTTTTCATTGACTATAAAATCTTTATTTTTCTTTCTTCATGTCTCTTTTCTCTTACATTCATTAATTTACATGGTGTAAGTGCAAAGAAGAATATTAGAACCAACACTTTATATTAGTTTTGAGTCTCCATTTGCCAATTTGTACATTTGAAGGAAGGTTCAAGTACAACAATTTAACTGAATATGAAAAATATGTTCACAGAATAACTGGGACTGGATGCCTCCAGTCTGGATGCTTCCTTTAAACAGGCATATCTCTACCCATGATATCCACTTCCACTTTGCCGACATATTAGACCAAAGACAAGTAAACCTTACTTGAATACTGCAAAGCACACAGATAGGACCACGTAGTACACAGTGTAGAAAACTACTATGCATATCAACAGGTTCACCAGAACAACCTGCAAAAGAACATAATTCCATAAAACCTAAAGCCATGTTTACATCAGGCATTGTCAGAAAATAATTCTAGATTTCTCTCAATTGTAATGTCAAAACAAAGTTTGTAAAATAAGATATTTAGGCAGAAATTTTGCTTTTGCTGATTACATGAACATGCTAAATGCTCTTTGGTACATTTCACTCCTAATATGTGGTTATAACATGGCTTTTCTTTTATCATATATTGTTGTATACCTACTATATATATATAATTTACAAGTGTTCCTAAAAGGAGAAGAACATTTCTCCACAGTTATTGAGAAATTAAGAAGGTACAGAGTAGAGACTCGAAAGGGAGCTGATAGCTAGGAATATTTAGGCTTTTTCTTCATTAGTACTATAGCCCTAAAGAGGTCAATCTGTTTAGCTCCAAGGGATGATTTGATTATGATGGATAAGTATCTTCACAGGCAGAAAATACCAGGTACTTAAGGGTTCTTTAATCTATCAGAAAAGACACAAGAAGTAAACAGCTAAAACTTGTAGCCAGACAAATTTGAAAGATGCAGGAAGGACATTTTGAATTGTAAAGGTAATTAGCCAGTGGAACAAACTGCCTTTGGAAATAAGAGATCCTACTAAGCAGTAGCAGATGCCTCTGAGGATGAAATTTCAACTGTAACATCCACTTCTGGCCTCAGTTCTTCGAGTGGTTGTGTGGTAGGCAATGTATTTACAGAAGCATCCAACACTGACAGAAGCAGGAATACTGTGAATTTAGAAAACTACTTATTTTTATATTGCTAAATGCTGTAAAGTGTAAAAGATTGAATTGTGCATCTATCTCCCACAGGAAGAGAGAGTAAAGACCTTTAGTTTCTAATGCAGCAGGCGAGAAACCCATCATGCTGTACAAACTGATATTTGTCAATAAGAAAATGTTCAGGGTAACCTCACTCTTTGTCCCCCACATCAAAACAAAGCCAAGCAAAAACTGAGAATTATTAATTTCCTCAGCCATATTGATCTGAGGGCTAAATACAGTTCCTTTTTACTCTCTGTTTTTTATTCTAAATGAAAATCGGCCAAATAACCCATTTGATCCCTTCTTTTCCACAGTGCACACCATCTCTCTGGTAATGTTAATTAACTACAATGTCACATCTAAGTTTGGCAGCCATGCTACCTCTTACTTCCCTGAAAGTAACTTTAAGCATTGGAAGTTTAATCTTTGGCACATTTTTGGTGAAAATATTTTTCGTTGCATTGCTCTGAGCAGTTGCACTTTTTCTGTAATTCTCCTTTATCCATTGCCCCTCCTCTTGCAACTGCCTCTGAACTCTTATCTGCCCTAGATGTAGATTTGTACTGCAATAAAAGCGGTGAGACTGGACTGAAGGAAAATCACAGAGCTGAAGGATGGCTGTGAGCTGATGACCTGGTGACCTGTAATTACAGTAAGCGAATTCCTAGCCTCGAAGTCAGCGACAAACTTTCATTGGTGTCAAAGGCACAGTATTTTTCTCTTTGTAACTGGAATATTCTTAGTCCCTGTCTTAGGGATGTAGTGAGGTACCAGGTATAGTATGCTTTGTTCATTTGAGAAAGCTAAGCAAATGCACATAACATGAATATGAAACCACTTTACAAATTTTCTAGTTCTATCACATTCTACCTAATTTTTTTTTAATTTGACCTTGTTACATAAGTTTAAACATACATTTTTTAAATCTGAGAATGTCTTTAATTTCAGTCTATTTTTTCCTTTCTAGATCTTCTGGTATTTCAAAGTAAAAAACCCACAAGTTAAAAACTATAGGATTATTTATTGTATGTCAAAACAACTTAAAGGAAGAATGTTAGGAAATCACTGGTAACATCAAATGCAGAATTTGATTAGACACTTCCAAGAATTATATCTCATAAATGGAACAACATCACATATTTTGAAACCCTTTTTATAAGATGTACTTTGCAATACTTGCTACCACCAATATAGTATAAAGTGTCATTTTAATTTTGGGGTTTTTTAGGAAGAGAACTTTGAAGAACAGTTTGTAAGAATGAAAACAACAGCTCATTCCAGCCCCACAGTAGTTGTCTAATTCTCTAAATACTATCTGGTGACATATACAACACTAAATAAACTCAATTCCCTTTACCTTGGTTTCAGCAGTTTTGACCTTGAGAGCCATGGACACATGATGAGTGAAAGGAAGTGCTGTTGCTATATTCCGTATGCCAACATTAGCAGGAAGAAGCAGCTGGTTTTCACCCCAAAAACCATTCTTATAGTTAAGTGTAGGACAGAGTGAGGTGAGTTGATTGGATTAAACTGACTTGAGACAGAAGACATCTGTGAGCTAACTGTAAGCTGCTGAAGAGCAAAGAGAAAATCCTACTTGCTCATGCAATGTTCGTACTTTTGCAGCAACAGTCAGCCAAAGCATATCTATAATATAACTTGTCTCTGTAGACACAGCATTATTATTATTTTCTACCTTTTAATTGCTTTTATTCAGCATTCATGTGATCATAGTTTCTTGGGGTTATTATAACTTCCTACTTTTAATTAGCTTTTACATTTTCTAGCATCAGTTCTATTGACTATAGATGTAGAGTGCTACATTCTTCACAATGTACTTTGCTAACATTTTTCTTCTGACTATCACTTTATTACATCAAATATAATTCACATTAAATTAGGTATAATTAAGTTAAGAAATGCCAGACTTATGTTATGACTCTTCTTTTCCTGAACTGTATTTTGTTCCTTCAGTAGAATGAAATTTAGTGTGCTTTAGAGCACATCCAACTTCTACTGAGCAATTCCTTAATGGATTCAAATTTGACTTTTTACAGGCACATTATGATTCAGTATGCTGTGCTATTTGGAAAAAGAAGACGCTTCTGAAACTGAACCAAGAAGGAACTTTTTTTCTGCTGACACTAACATAATATGTGCAGATTTCATTAGGGTTTTTTATGCCTTTTTAGTCATACAAAATAAATGTTATATGCTCTAAAATGCAGTCTGCACTCGGCAAACAAGAGCTTTCACTCATAGATTTGATAGCTCCAGATTGTGAATACTGTCAGGGAAATTACTGGTAGTATTGTGTGAAATTCCTTCCTGTGCAAAAATACTAGCATGAAAATCTGTACATCAGTTAAGTCCTATTTTGAGGCTGAAGTGATGACAAAGGAATAGACTGAAATGAAATAAAACCTCCTAAACTAAGTTGCTTAAACAGTTGCAATAGACACAAGTAGCAAATAAATGAAGAAATATTTGCTTTAATACTTAAAAAATCTTCAAAAAGGAGCAAAATGATTCATTGAAAGAGCAGACTATCTATTCCAAAGCATCAGCTGAAAACAGCCATGACTTAAAATTAATCTGCAGAAACTTTTTCAGTAGCTATACGTTGCAAGAAATTGAAAAAGTAGTGGATTGCATTAATCTAAGGTAATTTTTAAACATAACAGGACTTTACCTTCGTTAACTTACTTCTTCACAAGGAAACAGTTTAACAAAAAACTGATGACAGGAACAAAGCCAACAACTTTGACTGAAATGTAAGTGAAGCTTTAGGCATGGATTTGTGGGCAGACTAAGAGGTTCCTCCCATTCCTATTGCACAACTGAAAGCTTTAAATACTCTCAGAGAACAGATAATATTTCTGTAGCACCCTTGCTTCAAGATTGGAAACACCTGAGTTGTGGTAACCAAGTGAACAGGAGCAAATCAAACATGGAAGTGGCAGAAAATGTGAGTGACCCAAAATACTGACTAAATCACTCGATAGTGAATGTTAACCTTAAAGATGTTGTGTTGCTGATAGCAACATGCCGAGATAATGGAATAATCACTTTTTATACTTTTTATTTTCTTAAGATTTACTGGGTCAGCCATAGGAAAAATGACAGCTCCTATTCAGCCGTGAGAGACAAAATACAAGTTTTAATAGAAGCTAAAATAAATTATCCAATCTGGTTTCAACTAGCCCTACTTTAAAATACCCAGTTTATTCGGTTTTTTAATTATTACACTATAGAATTTTATTAGAGCTATGAGGGAAAAATAGTACTCCATTACTTTTGAACCCCTGAAGTTTGTGCAAGTTTGCTTTATGGAAACACACAGGAAACAGTTACTTTGGTAGGATATCAATACCTGACCCTCACATGTTTGACAATAGTTAATAAAAACTGTTATTTGACTTCTGGGTGTACACATATACTTTCTTTGTAGTGATATGTAATAGACAAGATTTAAGAGATATTCAAAAACACGTAACTGCAGAAAATTGCATACTGGAGAACACCTTTTGAAAGTAAAGTTACTTCTATCTGGCAGAATTTTTTTTAAAAAATATGATAATGGCACCTAAAAGTACCATGGCAATACCTAGTTCCTATATGCTATCTGTGCCAAAACAAAAAGTTACATGCAATAATGAACTGTGAGGAAAATTTTATAAAGCTTACAGCTAAGTTTGCTGCCTAAGCTTATTACTTAAATGTTTGGTTTGGGGGGTTTGGGATTTTTTTAGAATGTTACCATTTATGCCCACAATTTGTGATGCTGTCAAAGAGTATTGCAAAAATAATTAACAACAATTTGAAGAACTATATCATACAGCAACATTACAGGAATATCTCTCATGGAAAAGAACAGGTAATTTGTGTTGTTGTTATGCTGACTTTGCACTACAGCTCTGTGTCTTAAAAAGTAGAGCTAGACCTAGAATCACATTTCTTAGGTAATTCCAAAACCTGAAAAAATTTTAAAATCAGAGAAATTACTAAACCCCAAGTTTTAGATTAATTTAATTTAGAGTCATTATCCTGAAACCTTTAGAAAAATACAGAGGTCGACCAAATGGATACTGACTGGTTGTGTGGTGAGAAATTTTTGTTTAACTGGATGATGACATCAAAATATGTGTACTCTGTCTCCATCTGCTGATAGGGAAGAACTACACTCACATTGTGTGTGAGGACAGAAGAGCTTGGAAAAATAAATGGTGGCCACTGTTTTTGTGGGTGGAAGTGACTGGAGGAATCTGTCCATGCAGTGAAGGGAACTAACATTTCTTCACTTAGAATATGTTATGACTAAATATAGCTTAATTGTGTCCTACAAAAAACAGCCCTTACAGTTTGGCATTGGTCACAGATGCATTGTACAGCATTAATTATGACAGCTTGGCTCCCTATTGGGAGGAGCCAGAATCGTGTGAGGTCTAGACTCTACCTCCATGAGGATTAAATCAATTAGATTATTTCTTTATTTAACCTCTGTTGCAGATGGATAAATTTTAAGGGATGAGAAATCTGAGAATTAGGTGGAAGCAGGAATGTACTTCGAATCTATCAGCCTATTATTAGTTCCAAAATATGTTGAATTGCTTTTAACAATGCCCTTATTCCTGATAATATTATGTAAAAGAGCTTTCAATATAGTTGATTAAATAAGAGGTGAGTTTTAGGAACTTTCAGCTTCTGAAAAAGTGTCTCCTTGAATTTCTGTGAAAGCTTACAAACTCTAAAATGTTCATAGCACCAAAAGGATTCAACTCAAAAACTCGTATAATTCTTTCTGATTAGCAAACTGCAAATGAATTGGATTGTTTTTAGAAACAATTAACCCCGATGAGCTACTTGTATCTAAGGAGCTGGCTTAATTAATAGCAAAAATAGTAAACAACATTTTTTGTTTTGTTAACTGACACTGTTGGCTTTGTGAACAAGTTCAATATAAAACTTGAAAGTATTGGCAAAGAAACCAATTTAGTAGGCTTTATTTATTCAAACTAGAAATTAATTTTATTGTTTGTGAATGGTGTGGGATTGATAGAACTGAAAATGAAGTCTTCTGTTTAACCAGAGAGAAGCTATAACACAATTGCAGCAATGTAAACTTTCCACTCTGGCCCCACTGTATGTCTAAGAAGAAAATTTAATTGTCTGTATTTAAAAAGAAAATCAATATTTTGCCTTTCTGCTGAGAAGCTAAATGTGCTGACAAGCCTACATTTTGAAGATATTCTGGCATTTCCACTAGTGTTAGTGGTAATTTCTGGTGAGTACAGTGAAGCACTGAAAAATCCCTTTAGGACTAGGCCCACAAAAACTGAGGAGCTGTAAAATTGCTGCTACAGTGAAAATACATCACCATGGATCAAACAGTTGGAGATAGGAAAGGCTGCTGCATCTCCGTGTTCCCAAGACCAAACAGTGGCAAGGCTGTGTGTAAGCACACACACACACAGAGCATATACACATATATATATGTGTGCATATCCATCACATATATGCATGTATATAATATATACTCGTATGCCACACGGATCACAGACAGGCACACAGACCACTTAGACACAAACAACACCAGTGGTCGCATTCTGCCCCCCTCATTGTCTGAGTAGGCTGGAGGTGCATTAGTGAGAAAATATAATTATACATACGGAAAGGTAGCTGTTGTCCAGTTGCTGAGACCAGGACAAATACTCCCCTGAGGCAGGAGGCCCACTCCAGTTTCTGGCCCAGACTCTCACACAAAAACAAACTTTACTACACTTGGTGCTTCACCAGTCACCTAAATCCCTCCTATTCCAGCCTTTGGTTCCACTCCTAAACAACTCATAATAAATGCTGGGCAATCCCAAAAAAGGCTCTTCCCTGGCATCCCATACTGTGTGCCACCCATTTAGGCTGAAAGCTGATCCAGACAGAAGCTCCCAGTGACTTCTCTTGATGGGTTTCACACCTGGGCAAAGGAGCTGAGGCTCTCCCGATAAAAACCTGGAAGGCTTTGCTCCTCACAGGCTGTAATTTTCATTCCCGCCTGCCATTGTATGTCAGAGCTCCCCTGGCCTTGTGGAGATGGATCAGTCTTTCTCCTTGATGGGCCTGGGAGCAGCCCATCATGGCAGTGTTTGAGCTGCCCCCTGACATTGTCTCTCAGTGCTCTTTCTCAGGTGTGTGCAGACAGGCTCTTACCACGTCATCCAACAGCTGCCACGCCTGGATTTCCACCATTTGAAAAAGCCAAGATCTAATTGACAGGTTATTACGGGTGATTTTGGAAGTTTATGGGATTATCTGTTGTATAATTGATTCAGTTATAAATTGTATACGTTATGTGAAAGCTTAACAAGTAACCACACACTCTGTGAGTCCTGGTAACACACAAGTGCCGTGGATGCTCCTGGGCCATGAGGCATGGCATGACTGGTGTGTCCTCACTCCATCAGACAGAATGGCTGCCTACAAGCTGCCCACAGGCCAAGGCCTGTGCCATCCTCCCCAGCTGTGCTAGCCATCATGGACAAGAACCTTTCCTGTTAGCATTTAATTAAATGTGCCATCCCATTTCTATGGCCAGGAATGTTCCCAGTCACTGTTTTAATTTACTGGGGTGGATACAACTGCCATAGATGTCACTGTTTTAATTTACTGGGATGGATGTAACTGTAGAGCCTCTACAAGGTGACTTGTCTCACTTTTGTTCATTGCAGGCAGGTGTCCCCAGCACAGTTACACATGGCACTAATGAATGGTCTCTTTTTGGTGCTCTTAGGAGAGATACCGGGATTGATTGGGCATGGAAACCAAACTCCTTTTTCATTTGCAGAAGTGTACCTTCTGATTGAAGGACTGATTCCAGCACAGGCAAGGTAGCAGAAAGAAATTTGCACTACCAATACCTATCATAAACCTGTTAATACACAGCTGGGGGATTGCTGGGGAAGGACTATTGGGACACTTACAGGTTCACACATTTCCCTTTGCTCTCTGAAGATGGAGTTTGAATAAACCTGTCTCAGTGCTTTCCCACTGTGTTCTTAGGATTATGCAGTAAATTGCATGCATTTTGTCCTGTTTATGGAGTATGCTTTTTCTGTTTTTCAGTACTTGGGAAAAGTGTTTTAGGAAGAGCAAGCTTGTAAGCAAGGATGTCTGTATAGAAGAGTTAGGTTAAATCATGTATTTTCTTATTAGATTGCAAAGTGCCACAAATTCATGATTTTTGCTATTTGCCATCTTTAGTTTGAACTCATCCTTCTAATACGAGAAAATAAAGGAATTCTAAAACTAAACTTATGTGGAATAAACCACAACCAGGGTGAATTTCCATGTGCAAAATTTTCTCATTTATCTTGATTTTTCTGCAGTCATATTTACACTGCATTTGCCTAGAAAATAAAAATGTGAGCTATTGAAACAATAGTGTTACTCACACGCTTGAGTTCAGCAGGTTTGAAAATGAGAGCAAAGATGGTGCTGGGACATTACCTCTTCCTAGAGAGAAATTTCTTCCATTTACAAGTAAAAAGATATTTTTCCCAACCTTTTACTCCAAAAGCAATTTTGAATCTCTAGGTCAAGCATTTTAATGCAACAGACAGCTTCTGCTCTCAGTTACACCTGTTGAACTTCATTATCTTCTGTTCTGCACTAATTACATATAGACAAACCCATTCACTTGACCTTGTTGACCCTGTCATTAGAACTTTAATTAAGTCTTGTGACCATGATTCATGGCCCAGAACAGAATGCAAGTCACTTTATCACAACTAGATTGGCAAATGGGGCTAAAGTACATTTTCAATGAATTGAGCATTTGTCTATGATCACTGAATAGGATGTTGAGTACAGATGCATTCAGTAACTCAATCAAATATCTATGTATATTTATATTTTTGACTACTACAGTGTAAGCAGTCATATCGTTAAGCTCTGAAACATGATAAATTTTGTCATCTGAAGAATTTTTAATCAATTTTACTGCTCCTCTGACATTAGATCCAGCTGATATTTGTCAGAAAACAAACAAACAAAATTGTATTTATGACATCTCCAAAATGCATTTCAGCAGCTCTTTAGTACAACTCCAGTTTAATACAATTCATTATTAAATGGTTTTCTGCATGAAAATAGCTAATGACATCCTAATATGAATTTCAGCAACTTAAAATCCTCCCTAAATCAAAATTTTCACATGACATTGCTCAAGTTTCCTGTGGTGGCAGGATTCCCATGCCAATTCAGGATACTCTAAAACTGGAGGACCTGTGTTCATAGCTGACCTTTTGTCACTCTTCAGTTCCTGTCACTCACCGAGGCTAGGTACTGCTAGCTATTGGCATGTCTTCTAGACTGACTGACATCAGCTGGCTCTCAAGTGTTTAATCTGCATCATTATGGAATTGGCTCCCAGTAGAATTTAGACATGCAGGACTCACATTTTTTTTACAGTCTTAAAATCAGGTCTAGGAACATTGTATTCTGACTGGTTTTAATGTTTTTTTTTTCAAAGCTTCTTATTAAATTTATGGA
The DNA here is from genome assembly GCA_013398175.1 of Climacteris rufus. Lineage (NCBI taxonomy): Eukaryota > Metazoa > Chordata > Aves > Passeriformes > Climacteridae > Climacteris > Climacteris rufus. The sequence goes on from VZRZ01000595.1 coordinate 475,629, forward strand.
AATCCTTGTGCAGAAGGAAGGGCAGAACTCTTTGCCACTTTAAGTTTGAAGCAATTATAAAAAGATAGCAGCATTTTTCTATGTCAGGTACATTTCCTGTGTCACAATACATATGGTATTAATAGTCAAGGAACAGTATAGTAACAAATATCATTTAAGTACTACAAAGAGATAAATGTCCAGTTACTTTTAAGAAGAACTGAATTAACTTTAAAAGCAAGGGAAAAAACCCCACTCACATAAATGCATAAGTACTACCAGGTCACCCACAACCAAAAAGTACATCTTTTTTGCATTCCTTAACAGACTGTGGTAGCTGCTTTGGGTTCAGAGGTATGGCATTCGATCTCTAGATGTGACTAGTCTTTCTGTTAGTAACTCATGACCTTAATACAAACAATCTGACTTGGCCATGTCATTGCTTTTCCCACATCAGCAGCTGCAGTTCCAGTCACCGAGACTACTCAGGTAGGGCGAGTTTGACTATGTGAAAATTTTCAGTAATAGCATTTCTTTTAATCCCAGAGAGAGACTGACAGGACCAGCAGATGGGTGAATTAGAAGATGTCTAATCATGAGTATGTTGTTCCATCTTCTTTTATGTAAAATGCCACGGGTGATCTATATCCAGTCATGCTGTGCAGAAAGTATTAGCACAATTGGAAATGTTTTTGTTAGACAGCTTGAGTCAGGACATTTTTCCTGCCTGAATGTACAACGCTGGGCATACATGCAGTTACCCTTTGAGGCTTCAAAATAATTTTTACCTGACAATTTCTGCTTTCATTCACCTCAACTGATTTAACACACCCTGCTATTTAAAATAATCACATACTGGTTTAAATTGCTGTCTGTGTTCAAAATAGTTGCCACTAGATGGCAAACTGATTGTGTGCAGCCTTCCACACAAAGGGAACGTCTCTGCTCTGTGCTAGGTGACCAGGTGAACGTATTGCATCAAATTTATCCTGTCCTGATTCCGTTGAAACCAGTGGAATTACACCAGAGAAACAGATGGCTCTTTAACCTTAGGTACTGAAAGCGCCTACAGTAAGTAAATATCATATTTGTTTCTGTTTGCTTGTTTAAATCAAGTCTGTTGTACTAAGCCTTTTAACTTCACATGGGGGAAAATGCCACAGTTCAGGCCCCATCATTCAGTTCTAGGTATCAGGTATGTTCCACAGGACTCAAGACATAGTGAGTGGCACATACCAACAGAGACAAAAGAGACTTGAAAACCAAAATCCCTTTTCATATGTGCCCAGTTTTATAGGACCTGTGTGAATGCTCACATTTTACAGTGCCCAATCCTTCATGTGCCACAAATCTCTGATTTAGAGAGTTATGCATCCATCAGTTCACATAAAACCTCAGCTAGGGGCAGGACCTCCTATGATGTTATCCTTTCCTTTTCCCTCATAATTTTACAATAGTGGATGGCTTTTCTAAGCAGCTGCTGCACATTTCCATTCAGAAGTGCTATTTGCGGTCACTTATAAAAACTCATTAACACATTAACACACTCAAGATCTTGTTTTTATCCATTTCACAGAAGTGACACTTCACTGTTGCTATCATAATGCAAGGAAATATTTTGTGATCTTACATTAAAAACAATCGGCATAGGCCTTCTGTCTGCTAGTATACTTTTCCATTGTTCATTGATCTGACATCAACTGTCAGAGACAGAGATCTCCTTTAAAAGCAGGAGTAAGCCAAAAACTATCTTGCTCGCTTATTTTACTTTCTTACATTTCAGATGTATGTGTATATATATATAAATGTATACCTAAATATTATGTCCTTTCAGTGCCATTAACTGATGTTGGTATCCATCTTTGATTAGTTTTTATTTGAAATCTGAGTTTTCATGTTATTTTGTGGTTTAGCTTGTTTGAGATTTAACAGTTTTTAAGGACAAAGGATCAGCAGTGGTACTGTCATTTTCTTATGGAAATAGGCTGGCAATTCTGACTTGGGATTTCATTTTAACACTAGTTTAGCTTACTGGTTCTATGATATCAAAAATAAAATTTGGGTTCTGATTTAACTTCTATTGGTGTGGAAAATTGACAGTTTTAAAAAATATGCAGAGGGTTTAGGACACATGTCAAAACCTCAAGAAAGATTCATTCTAAAAAGATTTGCCTTAATCCAGTTCCTGACAAAAAGTGTAGTAGGTCCTCTGGGTTGACTACATAGGTGTGCAGTTCCCTCTGTTTTTGCTCAGTCTGTGTCTGGTGAAGTGATGTTTATTGCCACCCTTCAGAGGCCTCAGGGATATTGTAGGCATCGCCCTCGGCGTGCCTGTTAAATTGCAACCGCGCAGTAAAGCAATCATTGCAATAGGATCTCGTGCATAGGGCCATTAGTTATTCACCAGCAAGGATCAACGCGACATTTTTCTGCCTTGTGAACAATTAGCAATGTGGAAGCCGCTATCCCAAATTTCTTGATATTCCTCTGAAGTACCAGAGATCAACCACACCGGGATATGGGACCTCGGGCAGAACAAATTCACCCTTTAAGGCTGTGCCGAGGATCTCTGCTTTTCTGGTCCTGCTTAATGTGTCCTCCTTGTATATGCAGATTTCCACTCATTACCACACTTTGAGGCAGAAAGGAATAACCACCACATTAAATTTGCTAAGTACTGGAGAGGACCTTTTCTTCCTCTGTTGAGTGAAGCGTGGTTCATTTTCTGAGATCACATCACCTATTGGGCTGTCAGCTCTGGCCACAGCCTTGGGCACAAGCATTACCTTCTGTGTCCTGTTTTCTGACTGTGGCTAATAAATCTCTTACTCTTTTGGGCACTGAAACCTTATTCATCTAACTTAATAGCTTAATTTTGAATGTAATGCAGTAACAGGTCTGGCTTAAACCTAATTGTATCCTACAGGAGGTAAAACTACAGGGTCTAATGGCTCCTTCTGGCTGTAGGCTGTGCAAACAAAAGATCATACCTGCTGGAACTTGCAACGTCACCTTATTGCAATGCCAAAAACAATGTTTTCAGACTTTTAGCCAAAATGCTGGACCATTGACCTGAATACACAGTAATGAGTTTTTCCTTGCAAATGAACTACTCTTGAAAATTTAGCCCCTTCATAGGCTTTTCTTTCATGTAGAACATAAGGGAATCCAGTTCTTACATTAAGTCATCTATTTTATGTTTTTAAGAAGCTCTTTTAAATAAAATTAAATAAATGTTTTAAAATCTATTTAGTGTCTCAGATTGTTTTTTTAATTTCATGAACTTGTTTTCAGTACAAGACGTTGTCTTGCTCGGAGGAAAATTGCTAAGAGAAAACTCCTGCAATATTTTAGATCTGTAATCCAAATGCAGTAGCATTCTCACAGCCTAGAAGGCTGAAGTCATTTTTCTGTAACAGATTGTTAACTTTTCAAATGAAAAAGGAATTTTTTTTCAGGACTGTGAGCATACATCCTCACACACGTTTAAAATAGAAAAAAACATTCCTTATTTTTGAATGACCTTTTTAGAAGGGGAAGGATTGTCTCTGTTATGCTAACAGTTGTATTAAGAAACAGAACAGGGTTTCAGGAGTTTTCTTATTTCTCCCTTAAATTTTCTTAGTGGATTTTAGGAGGCCTTAGCTTTCCCATGCATCTGCCATCAATCTACAGTTATATGAGAGAATAATATTTCCTCTACTATGAAGTTATTTGCATGTTTGGGTCGGGGAAGGTGATATGAGATACATTAATGCAAGGTGCCACATTGCATATGTTCACAATGGGGGAAAAAAAAGAAAAAGGAAAAAAAGATTAGAGAAATTTAGCAAATGACAGGTTCTAGCTTAAGTTTCCACCATGTGTAAAATTCACTCTGAGTGAATATTAAATTTAAATTCTTCTGTGCTATCTGCAGTTCTGATGCAGTTAGTGAAATTTTTTTGGGTTGTTTTTTTGTTCATATGTTTGTTTATTTTTCTGATTGCAGCATCATGAACTGTAAACATCACTCCAGCATAAGGAGTGCCCTGAGTTTGATCTCAGCTGAACTAGGCACACCTATGATTTCCCTCATGTAACCCTTTGCCTTCAGTCCTCTAGCCTGAGAAGCTGCACTGCAAACGGTTCTGCTGTTATGCACTTAGCTGGGTCTGTAAGACCTGAGTCACAAAAAGATACAAAATACTCTTCTGAGTTTCAATCCCTCATGCTACTACAAAAAATACTCCTTTTCTACTCCACATTTTTGGCTCTGTATCTTCCTACATTAGCTGCCATTTAAGGAACTCTGCTTGGGTATGAAAGAATCACAGTCTGTGTTTCTTGAGTTTGAAAATAAAATTAATACAGGGCTTCAAACTATTGTTCCATTGAAATTAATTTGTCTACATGATATTCTACTGTAACTCCAAACTGTACATTGGTTTCTATCCAAAAGTGGAGGTTCTATTTTAATTACCAAGCTTACCACATAGGTTTTTATCCAGTAAATACAAGCTACAGTGACTTTCTCATTCCAAAACTACTGCTTTTTTTCTCCTTATGTATTTTATTCAAGAACACCATTGACCCCTTGCATGAGATGAATCAGAGGCTAACCAAAAAAGTGCCAAAAGCCCTGTAGGACTGAACTAAATGTTCAAGTTGAAACTAACAAATCCATGTAGTTTTGCATAAATAAGAGAGTTGTTTATTGAAATATTCAATTTGAAATATCTTGGAATAAACAAATTAAATTATGTTTCTCTATTTGGAGAGATATCTGGACCTGAAGAACACTTTGAGGTGAGAAGCATTAACTACCACAGAATGGGAAAGCCAAACCTTAAAGGCAAAACTATTCTGTAATATCCAGTGTCCAGTGTGCCAAGGACGCAACTTCTCAAGTCATTATGTCTAAGGCATTATTCCAGCAGAATTCAGCTATGACTAGCCAACACTGTTTCACACTAGATCTCAGATCTTTGGGTGACTCTCTGAAAACGTGAAGTTAGTGACTGTTTGGAAATTACTTGTTTAGTATCCTATCAAAACTGTCAGGGGCAAAGAAAGAACCTAATTTTCAGCATCCCCATGCAGGTGGCTTTCCTTCTAGCAATCCACTGCTTAATGCATTTCACACCTTCTGACTGCCAGAGTCAATGAAGCAGGAGCTTCGTAACCTTCAATATATAACCTTGTGGAAACCCAGAGATTTCTTATAATGGGGTTCCCTGAGTAAGGCTGGGTTTCTGTAGAAGAAATAGTCTGTCATCATGCCATAAGAGTGTATCATTATGCTTGTGCCCAAGGGTTCAAATTGAAGTTTCAAAAGCAGTGTCAATGCCTGCATTTCCAATGTGTTAAAAGTTTACATTTAACAACACTGTACCTTTAAAATGCTGATTTAATGTTTTGTGTGACTCTTATTCACAGTCTTCTTTACGCCTTTTACATTTCTGTCTTCTTACCTGCCCAGCTGGTTCAGCTTAACCACTGACTAACTTCCAAACTGCAAGTTAGCCCTCTTGCACTACCTAATCCCTGGTAGAACTGGTGTTGATTTTTGACCCCCATCCCTGGAAATCTTCATCTAATTCTTTTCACATATTTGTCCTGGCCCTTTGCTCAGCTAACCTCAGTTCTCTTCCTTTGTGCACCATGGTTGTTTGTCATCCTCTAAACCTCATCTTCCACACAAGCTCTCAGTCCGTCTCCTGTATATACACATGGCATTTCATTGCCTTACCCTCTCGCTCATCACAATCCTTCCATTTTTCTCCATGTATGTAATCACTAACTACTAAATTTCATTTTTTCATTTAATTTTTGTGCATTAAAATCAGTTTGTTTTCTCCTCTGCACTCTCTCAACAGAAAGGTCCCTGAGAGGCACATATTTTTGTGGAGCTTGGCTGTAATCACTGGAAGAATTAAGTCCCTACAGCCTTGAGTAGGCCTACAGCAGACAGACTCTTCAGAATTTTCAGCAAAATATCTAGCTAGTGCTTTCTGAACACTTGCATAATGAAATTTTTCAAATGTGGATAGATTTTAAGAGGAGCAGCAAGAATGATTCCCTAGCGTAAAGGCCTTCATTCCTGTCAAAATTAATATTTTTACCTCAATAACTGAATGGAGTAAAACTTCTAATGTAAAACCCACAACATTTTCAACATGGGCAACATAACACACTTTTTGTCTAGTCTTGTCTGCATAAAGGCTTCTATTATTTTATCTGTAAATTGAGAAACAAACAAGAAAATAATAAAGCTAAGAAAAAGCAACTGGTAAAAAAATTTTCAGTCCAAAACCATGTGACAAAGTAACTCAAAGAGCTGTTTTGAAATGAAAAATTTTGAGACATCTTCACTACAGATTGTGCTATCAGATCCAATCATAGTATATGCAGTTACAAGCATGATGTATTAATTGTCTCCAGTGGTATAAGTTTCAAGGTACTAAACCTCAAGGCAACTTCCAGATTTGTGTTTAAAAAGATGAAGAATATTAAAACAAAAATGTATGCATGAAAAGTGCCTTCCAAATACTTTTCACCATCCTCACAGAATTACTCAAGGCCAAGGCCCACCTTTCCAACCATTTGCAAAAATTATGGTGTATATGCTATATACGAAAACTGCTGCATATTCTTTTATATTTAATACTTTTATGAATAATAATGATAAGGCCATACTCCTATCTGTTTTAATTTAGGCTGCTCCTCACTCACCTAGATCCAGGTTTCTTAGTAGATATTCCAGACAGGTCAAAGTGAATGTTTTTTTTTTTTTTCATTCAGCTTCTATACATAGGAATCAACAATTATCATATTGAAAAAGTGAAATGTTTTCTCACCTTGAAGATCAGAATCGGTGACTTTTAAGCTACTTGACAAGATTCAGTATGACTTTTATTTTTTACCTCAAGATATCTGAACAATATAATCCCAATTTTCAAAGAATTTAATGACTGCCAATCCAGCAGATGTTACCGCAAAATGTCCTGTGTGACTCCTTTGATGTATTTTGCTATGGCAGCAGTGAAGAGCTGGCTGGAGCCTCACTGGGCTCTGAGCTCATTGCTCAGACTCTGCTGAATCCAAGAGCACCTATACTTCCTGCACCTTGGATCTGTGGACTTTAAGATTTGACTCTTTTTTCCTGCTTGTAAAAGATCAGGTGATTCATATCCTCACAGTCAAGGCAGCACGTGTTTGGACTGCCAGAGAGGCATGGGAGATGTTTGGTTTCGCCAGGAAGCAGTGATTCCTGTCAATTGGTTTATCAAAAACTACTTTCTTCTTTATGATGTTGCTTGCTGGGAATAATTACTTAGCAGATGTGCTGCAGTCAAAAGTTGGGTTCAGAAGTCAAAAAGGGAAATCTTTGAACAAGCTACTAATTTACCCATGCCCAATGAGCTATTTGTGGCCCACAGAGGCTCTAATACGTGGATGACAGAGACTTTTAAAATTTGCTATCTGAGTCTACAGGATCTCTTCAGTCACATGTGATTGGAGTGGCTGGGGTGGATGAGTGGGGATGGGAGCTGTTACTGGAGCTGGGGAAATCTCCCAGCTGTACATTCCAGACCTGAGTGAAACTCAGCTGCTCTCTCACAAGCTTCACAGTTGTGCAAGTTTGCCTGGGCTGACATTATGTTGCATCACACTGGGTGAGCTTTGAGGGATGACCAACAAAGGAACATTTGGACGTGGAGCCCCAGAACATTTGGAAGCTGAGAACACATATAGCCAAGGAAATGAAATTTTTGTTATGTGATCTGCAACTTAATTCCCCTGCTGTTAAATGGCCATCCTTAAACACACACACACACACACACACACACAAATTCAATTCAGATTTCAATTCAGACTTCAATTCAGATTTGAACAATTGATTTCTCCTCTTTTGCAATTTGAAAACTAGGTTTTAAACTAGATTTCCTACAGGAAATAAATTGCAGGTAAATTTTAAATCAGTGCAGTGAGTGCTATGCCCTGGTAAGGTGAATCAGTCAACAGGATTCTTATTTTGCTTATAGGTCAGTCTTTGAAATGTTTCCTTTTAGGAAGTTGTTAGTTAAGGTTTCACGAAGCCATTCAATCACAAAGCCAATAGGAAAGATCTATACAAGATCAGATGAATCTGAACTGCTCACTGCAGTCTGTAGAGAGGGCTACACTTACTGTACAGTACTGTGACTTTGTTTAGTTGCTTTAATTCACATAGCTTATATTTGGTCTCATAGATCAGTCTTTCCTGACGCCAAGCATATGTAAAACACAATGCCTTTTATTTTTCTTAACATTCACAATGTCAGAGATATTTTCACATCCTGAATTTCCAGGATGATCCACTAAACCCATGAGGTTTTGGATTCACAAATAATCAATTGTTTTTAGACTCGAGCAAAATTTTCAAAATGGTATAAATGTTTCTGAGCCCAGTTCCCCCCAAAAATTAATGTCCCATTGCTCTCTGGGGCTTTTGACTGACCAGTCACTGAGTGGGTTTAGACGGGCATTTCATTTTCTAACTTTTTATTTTGCCTAATTTTAAAAACATATATAATGACCACACTGTTGCAATCTCACACAGATACATAGAGTCACATTGTTTAAGGGATCAGTGCCCTATTGACTATAGCATGGCACTTATTTTAAAACATCAGCATTGGTATCTAACCCACTAAGCACCAGAAATACTGGCATGATTTCTGGGTCTATCTGATCATAGGTGCTAGCAGGACAATTCATCAGTTATTATGCAGAATTGATCTACTAAATATCTTACAGATCTTGAACTACTGCAAATTTATGATGCAGATTTTTTTTTTTAATTCAGTCCACTTGGAAAAAGAAGCAAGAAAAAAATTGTTTGGGTTGTTCTTCAATAAACAGTACAAGACAACCTTTTGGTCTTGATTAGTTTTAAGAGAACTGGGTTCTATATCCTGGAGAATGCTTGGGTTTGACCCTTCTTCACAGTCAGCTGAAAGATGTCTGAGTCAATGGATGCTGAAATGAAAGCTCAGCTAATCTCTCAGCTCTCAGCTAAGCTCAGGTGGCAACTGGAGCCTAAGTTTGCTTCAAGTGGTTACTTTTACATCTCTGTTAATGCAAAGAAGCTAAACAGTGTAAAAAAAAACACCCCAGTTTTTGCCCTTTATATGTTGTACTTGACTGGTTACATTTATGTGTTACTGGTTAAGCAATCAGGTCTAGGCTGTAGAAACATACACACACACCCCCTTTGTATTGTGAACTCTATATTAGAGCTAAAAGGAGGCAAATGCAACAAGGTTAGAAATGGTTTTCGTTCTAATTCCATATTTTCAGTCACTTATTACTTAAATAAATATTTATGCTGAAATTTTCCATGCTTAGCTTCTACCAACATTTCTTTTTCACTGATTAGAATATTAGGGAGCAGTTATGAAAGAATCGGGAAAGTTTCTCTTTTATGAAAGAATTCTTGTGACATTAATAAATAAATAAATGTGATAGACAACAAAATGAAGAATTTAAAATAGAAATTGGCATGAAAATATTCATTACTTTGGAGTACATCATGCTCTTACTGTGAAGAAAACTAGTTCTGAGTTAACTAAGCGTTAAGAATTCCTAGGTTGACTTTGAGCACCAGTAATGCCAGCTACAGTTAAAGAAAGGTGTTCTTGTTGTACACAGTCTGTTGGTTTAGAAACAGATATTGCTTGATAAAACTAGTCTGTGAGAAATTTAAATATTCACAATTCTTTTCACTTTGAAGAGAACTACAACTTAAAATATTTGGAATATAATGTGTCAGCTTGTGAATTTGCAAGCTGTGCAAGAGAGGGGTGGCAGCAGCAGTTGTAAATACACATTGGTTTGAATTCCAGCCGAGCCCCTACCTTGTCTGCCACGCACATATGCATGTGTCTGTTTCTATAAGCATGTCTTGACATATTAGCTACTACAACAGGAGAAGCAGCATGTGCAGTAAGTTCATATAATGTTTCTTATCCTATTTAAATGTGCAGCTGCTGATTCCCTGATGTGTGCAGAACTGTGCTCAGTAGAGCCCTATTCCGATGGGTTGTAGTAACTGAAACAAAATTGTACAGCACTGTGGCTTATTCCAGAAATTACAAAATATCTTAATTTTGCACAATATTTTTCTATGCAGCTTCTTCTTCTTCTTCTTGTCAGACCGTGTCATCTTATATCAGTCTTCTGATACTAATGCAAATCATGATACTCAGGCCTGGATACCCATCTTCACTACAGAATGGAACTGCACCAGGAAGAGAAACTGTTCATGTTTTGGCTCACGTGCATGTAAACCAACATATAGGTCAAATATAACATGGCTTTCTTTATAGAAATCCACTTATATAGGTGCTTTCTGCCTTCAGGAAATTACACAAAAAATAGCATTTTATTATAATATGATCCTGTTGTTACAGATGTGGGTCAGTCTATTTTTATGTGTGCTTATATAACTCAATTATTTGTTCCCAGCTGAAACTTGGCTTACATTCCATAAAGAAGAGCAACCCTGTTACTTACCAAAAGATTAACGAGTTTAATATAAATAAATGTATATAAAGAGAGAGTATATACGCCTCTTGCTCGTTTATTTAGGTAATATCTCCTTTTCATTGGATTGACACTCAGAACTATCTCATCCAAAACAGGTGATGTCAGAAATATTATGAATGGAAAGAGATCATCATCATGTAGGAGACAGTTTTTGACAAAAATTTCTGAACTGAGAACTGCAACTCAGATATTCACATAGTCTGTAATGTAAGGTGCATATCTGAATTCACTGTACATTTAATAAAAGCAATAAACTTCTAATGTACATGTTTGAGCCCTGCTCTAAGGAACATTCTTCACTCCACTGACTTTCTATAAAGCCATAGCTCCAAACTCAGCACGTATAAGAGATGCTTTAAGTTAGCCATTGAGAACAGCCCCCAGGTGAGATGTGCACTAGCAGGACACTTACACACCATCATTATTTCTCTGAGTAAAGTGAAGGATATGCATGGTTCTTTCAGGAAGAATAAACATCTATGAAATTGCAATTAACATCCATGCTTCTCCAGATGAGTGGTGAAAGGGGAAGAGAGTTTCTCTTTGGAGCCAGAAAAGTCCATCATCAGTTTTTAGCCAATGGTCTAAAAGTCCTTTTGTATTTTCTTGGATGCTCACAACTTTTAAATGTTCCCTGGAAACTTGTCAACACCAATGAATGCTGTGTTCGTGTGCTGCAAATCTAAAAGTCCTTGAGTTTTAACTTATTTTTTGCAGTTTAACTATTTGGAGGTTATGTAAAGAAGGGTAGATATGCTCCCCAGTACAGTACTATAATGATATTAATGATTATACAGTTGATGTTCCCATGCTGCATCATTTTCTTTCTAAAATTTAGGCACAGAGGATTTCAATTTGCAAAGAATTCCCCAGGGGGTAAGAAGCTGGGAGGGCTTGATGTAAAGTGTCACGTGAAGCTTATCTTGGAACATGTGAAAATGAACTAGTTTCAGCAAAAGTATCTTTTCTGAAGTTCAGTTGCTCTTGAACACTTAAGAGCTTGCATCAGTTCTGTTATCAGTGGATATTGAAATCAAATCATGTTGTGGGAAACTGTAAGTGTAAACCAACATGAGCTGGTTCTTCCACAAATAGGCATCAGCCTGCACAGACTACTAACATATACATTTCTGTACTCAAAGCAAAAAGAATATCCTGCCTGCATTGTTGTGGTAGCCAGGAGACCGAGTTCTCCATTGAAATGCATTTGTCGAACCTTGAATTCTATAGCAAACAGGTATTCCCACCTCTTACTATTGTGTGTAATTATTTTACTAAGAATATTAGTTCACACTTGTCATTATTTTCTAGATAATAAAAAAGATTTTGGCAGATTGATTTCCTAGCTTGAGGGCTTAGCACATAGCTCAAAAGTCCAGAACAAAAATTCCCTTTTACTTACTGAAGCTACTATTATAATTTACATTTACATATTCATTTACAGATATATAAATATATATATAGATCAATGATAGCACAGTGCCCACTATTCCAGCACAGGAAATGTATGAGTTGACTCCACAAAGCCTGATGACTCAGGATCATTGGCAATGGAATATAAATTTCTCAGATTCTGAATACTCCATTCGTTGTCAGTCTCAGAAACAGGCCCCATTAGTATTTTCTGTTGCTTGTCAAAGAGGGAATGCTATTGCTGTGTGTCCACATGACACATCATCACTGGAAAAATGTTATGAAGGACTCACTTATTGCTGTTCTACACGGGTTTTTGGACCTAATAGCAAACAGGAGTTACTTTGTCTGTTGCTTTAATCACAGTCACGTTTAACAGGCCTAGTGGATACCTGTGCTGCTGCAATCTGAATTCTGAATTCTCAGGTAAGGAAAACCTCTTATCAGTGTCCCAAAACACTTTGTTCAATGTTTGCTAGAGCCTAGCTGCATTTCTGCCGTTTTTTTCCTTCTACTGCCTTTAACTGTTGGCATCAGGCTTTTGCATTAGCCACTACAAGGAGAAATCTGTTTGCTCAGAGTAAACCTGTGTGTTAACCCACACACATCAAGCATGTATTGCCTGTTATATGCAGTCTTACACCATCAATACAAAAAAAAAAAAAGGTGTTATTTACTTGTTTGAACACACTAACAGATAAAAAGCTTTGAAAATAAAGAAAGAGTCTGCATGCATACTTTGAGTCATTTGCTCTTACATCTAATACAAGCAATATTTGGGATTGTTTCCTCTTCATCTACTGCTGGACCAGTTTTTATTTTACTAGGAATGTCCACATGTGGCTGTGAGTCACTAAGTCTGACACATGTTGCTCTAAAAATTCTTCTATTGCTCTCCAGGGAAAGCAAGTTAGAGCAAGTTCTCACCCTGCCATTGTGTTTCAAGGACCTTGGATGGGACTTCCTCCTCTTTTCCCCATGCTGCCAGGCTTTGCCATCCAAGCAGACCCACAGGATGAGCTATTTATTCACTTCCAGATATTTTTCAGCAGCAGTTATAGATTTAAAAATTCTACAAACAATAATTAAAATAACTTCTGCTTTTGTTGCCTGTTTCAACAGAATTGTTTTCCACCTAAGATGTGAAGACTGCAACCCTTTCTCATTCAGCTTCTGTGCCCAAGAGTGATGTTTGTTCTATGCTGCCTCATCAATTTGCCTTCTTTGTGCATATTAAAAATACAGCCTTATCTCTCAGAGTGACTACTAGCTTTTGGATGACAGGTCTGGAGTATCCAGCCTGAACAGACTGTCCAATGTAATGCTCTACTGCAAGGCTGTTATAATCTTACGCACAGTTGGAGTCAAAGCCTTTTACTACGGGAAATGATAATGGCCCTCATATGCGAGTGTGCCCACATACCTTAGAAAAGAACATGCACGAATACAGTTTTGTGCCAATAAAAGCCGTGTGGTGGTTGTCCTCTTTCCCACTCAAAATCAAGATATTGCTCATTACTATCCCTTAAAACTTCATCTAGGAAACTCCACTTCTAAGGACTGCAAATCTCCTGCTGCTTCCAGCTTTGCCTTGCACAGGCTACCTGCCTTCTTCCCCCTTTTCTTCGTTGCCCCACTTACATTGTTTGCCCACTTCCACACCACTTCTCCTCCTCTGTGGTAAGTCTCTCTTTTCTACTCCCCCCTCCTTTCCTCTCCCACAGGACCTTTATTCTTACCCATTTCTTTTGGCCTATCATCCATCCCAGACTGCACAATCTCTGCTATACCTTTGTACCTCTTGGCTCTGCCACTTGAAACAGTGCTGTCTCCTGCTTCCTTCAATTGATTCAAGATTTGTCAGTGCTTCAAGCCCTTCCCTAATGTTCAGCCCACATGTCCAAGTTTCTAACTTCAGTCTTCTGGTTCACGAGTCCTCATCAGTATTCCTAATTTGCATTTTACTCACTCTTACAAATTACTTTTTCTGCTTTTACAACCCTTTATTCTGGTCCAATGTTTCCCAAACTTTTCATATGCAATATTGCTCTGGATTCACTCCTGAACTGACAATCCCATAACTTCCCTATCTGCCTTTGAATTTCTTCAGGATGAATACCTTGTCTGGAAATCTTTGTAGTCTTGCAGCTTTGTAAAAGAAGGAGTTTCATAGATTTCATCGATGTCTCAAAATGGCTAGTCTCTGGAAACAAGCTCTCCAAGGCTGCACCTACAGTGCACCCAGGGCATGTCGGGCTGAAACGTGTCTAGAAAACGCAATTTCTTTCAAGTACTCATGCTCAAGTTTCCTTTCCAGGAAAATAAGAGTGCTGCACACCTGAATCTCACTCTGGAAGGGAGTTGGGATGCAGCCAGGGCAGGCACACAGATTTGAAAGCTAGGAAGTATTACTGGTTCTCCAGTTTAGCGTGACATCTGAATCAACTATGATAACTATCCCAGGATTATTGGCAAACCCAGTCGATTCTATTGATAATAAGTCCGTCATTATTTCTTCACATCAGCATGGACATCAGGTTCTCTAGAGAGGGAGACAGCACTCTTGAGAAGAACTGGAACAACCATAAACTGCAACTTGCTTGCTTTTATTGCTAGACAAGCACATATACATCTCTCTTCATTCCCAACTTCTTAAAGCTTTCACACTTCCATCTTCCTGGCTAGAGTTCTACATAACGTATATAATAATTCTTTTTCCCAGTGATTGCCCTCAAGCCCTTTTTCCTGTCCTCCAGGTTGGGGAAGAATCACATGGCAGACTGATGACTGTCACTGGTGAGAAAGGTCACACAATGAGCTGTACAGGTTACTAGAAGAAGTGTGATGAAAAGTGCAGGCTATTTTTGATTAACAAGGCCATCTTTAAGGCATCTTCATCTATATTTGTAGAAATCAAGGCCCCAGAAATGTCAAGTAATTTGGTAAAATGTAAATAATGGTTCTCTTTTTCTCAGTTTATGTAGATATTTGCTAAGGAGCCATTAGATCACATGAACCCAATATGCAAACTGAATGGATAATGTACATTTCTTTGCTCTCAGCCCCTTAAATGGTACTCAAGATCTGGGATTTGGAAACCATGTATAAGGATGTTCATGCACATGCTTTTAGAAAAATAATCAGTATTTGGCTACAGCACAAACACCTATTCAACGAGTTACAAGAATACTCAGAGAGAGACCAAATTTAGCTACTCCAAAATCTGTCATTAAACATACTGCCAAAATCATATTAAATGCCATACTTACATATAGAAAACAAGCGTTTGAAATTCTCTGCCTTTGGAATACAGATGGAAGTCTAGTATTAAATAAAATGGCAACAGAACTAATGTTTAAAGAGCATATTTGAATAATGTTTAATCTATTTTTACTCAATAAATTTTTATTGACAAAATAATGGGTTTATTATACATCATGAGCTGACACACTTTGACTAGGGCAAGGATCGAAGAAGAGACAGAGAACAGAAGGTACCTTTATTAATTTCATAGGTCCTTTTATTTTAATCAAAAGGTTATCCATTTGATCCAATAAAGCAGCTATGTGCTGTTTGAAATCCTTAGTTTCAGTTACTACTTCCAATACTCCAATATACATCCTTCAAGGACCTTTTCCACCTGTGTCATTATTTTCTGTAAGGGGCTACACTCCTATGACTATGTTTCCCTTTAAGATTTTCAGAGGAAAGGGACAAAGTATTTCAGATATAAACAAAATAATGGCAGATGACTAGTCCAGTTGTACTCTTAGAAATGTATTTTCTTAATAGGGTATGTTACACCCTCCCCCAAAACATCAGTACCATCTGGAGAATAATCAGTACAGGTTGAGGATCCGAAAGAGTTTTAAATATCACCAAATTGTACCATTCTCTGAGTATCTTCTGTAGAGCCCAGCTAATTTAATGTTACAATAGAATAATCTAGTTATTTTGCAACTGTCTGACTTAAAACATTTCAACAACATTGAACATTGGGAAATAATTTTCAAAAAAAGTGCTGAATTACTTCAGTTAAAGTTTATTCTTTGTTTCCAACACATAAATTTCCTCAACTAAGAGTTCACTGGTGGAAAGGAGGAATTTTCTCATCCTTTACTATTTTTTGCATCTGTGTTTTAGAAGAGTCAAAATGTATGTTATCACTAATTATTACAATTAGGTTAATACTGTTTTCTGTAATTAGTTTCTAATGAACATATGTTTACTGATGAAAACTGCAGCCTATATGCAATGCCATTTGAGCTGAAGGGGCGTGAAAAGTCTCTTCATAACTCCTCATAAAATAACTACAATGTATTTTGCTCAGGCACCAATCCAGAGAATACTTAGGTGTGAGCCCCATTTTACTGCTGTGAAAAAAAAAAAATAGGAACTGTCAAAATAACATGGTAAAAGCCCGATTGTCTGAAATGTTTGAACATGGGCATAGCGGAGTTGTCAAGCTTGGATCTTAAATATTTTAACACACATTCTGAAGTAAATACTCCACTGAACAGAAGCTGAAACTAGGAAGTCCTGTCAGAGATGGACCATCTCTATCCTGTGTCCAATGCATTGCTGTCCCCATCATGGGGATCATAGGGTAATACAATATGTATCCACAATACCAAAAAGATTGCACTTAGTCTTGTCATTTGTATTTATTTCTATGGATACTCAGCTGATACTTACTACTGGCTATCTACTATTATTTATTATTATTTCTGTTGTAGTCATTTGGGCCAAAGTTGGAAGCGTAATCGTAGAAGGGAGCATATCTAAAAGCAAGACAAAGTTTGGTCACTGCTCCTACTGGGATTAACAACAGGTATATTGAGATCTTAAGAGTTATTTTAAGAGCTATATAATAATATACCAAACTATAAAAAACCCAAAATTCACTTTGCCTGTTTTTGCCTTTAGGACAGAATGATCTTAGGGAATACTGTGTAGTCTGAAAAAATATTTAGGATTAATGTAATTAAGATTGTGTTTTGTGTTTTATACTTTGCCTCAAGCTACACTTGTATGTATGTATATATATATATATATATATACACACATACACACATACACACAGTTTTAAAAGTATCATATGTAGATCTGATCACAGTCCTCCATCATCCCTCTCCCCCAGCACAGTTAGGCCTCATACAGGTCTATGTTGTGTAATGTTCTTTTGCTAACAGACCTCCTTGCAGGTGAAGGAAGTCCACCCTGGGCAATTCCACGAAATAACAAGGGCCTTCAGTTTTTACTGTTTTCTGAACCAGTGACAGAAAGTAAATGAAGATTATATTTTTCTTTGGGCACTGATGGAGAGTATTCAAGCAGGTGGCACATTTGAAACTAGTTCTATTTTGTAAGCTGGCTAGGTTGTAAATGGGACGAGGCCCATCACAAGTAACGTGTCTATACCGAACACACCCCGCATTTCGGGAGTGCAGGAAGAGCCTGGCTCCGCGCTGCCTGGCTTCAGACCGTGTCACCAGAGGTGCCCTCGCCGGCGGTGGCGGAGGGCTGTCCCTCTCTCGCAGGACCCGCACTTTCCTTACTGGTGCCCAGCTGTCCTGCCTGTGCCCCAGGTCTGTTCTGCGTAGAGGATGGGGCCAAGAGCCGCAGACAGGCTCTCCCCGGTGTCCCGGCGCGCACCACCCGACGTCAGCCGCACCTGGCGGGACCCCCGAGGGCCGGACCTCCCCCTCCCCGAAAAGTGCAAGGCGTTATTTTTGAAAGCGCCCAAAATAGCGCGCGGCTGCTGCACAAGTCTCCTTATTATTCCTCCAGCGTCGGCAGTAAATCAGGGGGAGGATGCACCTCCGCCGGAGCCCTTGTCGGCGGCCGCGTTTTCGGTGAGGGCGATGCCCGCCGCCGGTGCCGGCTGCCGGCTGCGGNTTCCCCAGCCCTGGCTCCGCGGGCGCATGCTCACTGTGCCCGCAGCCCTGGACCATATTTGTCAGGACTACTCGAGAGACGGAGAAAGAGAGAATTTGGGGGGGGA
>VZRZ01000596.1:0-10688 GCA_013398175.1 Climacteris rufus
CCTTCCCCATCCACGGATCCCTGTCCTGGACCTGCCCTGCCCTTCCCCATTCATGGATCCCTGTCCTGGGCCTGCCCTTCCCCATCCATGGATCCAGCCAGGCTGGCAGCAGCCCCTGACCCCTCTCTCCTGGCACAGGGGGACAGCGGGGGCCCCCTGGTCTGCAAGGACATCGCTGGGGACTACTTCTGGCTCGTGGGAATGACCAGCTGGGGAGAAGGCTGTGCTGGAGCCAAACGCCCCGGAGTCTTCACCTCCACCCAGCACTTCCACACCTGGATCCAGGTCCAGCTGGGACTGCTCCCACCAGAGACAGAAGCTCCACCACCAGAGCCAAACCCCACCCCTGTGGAGCCAGAGCCAGACTCCGACTCGAGGGCTCTGGAGCAGCCCAACCCAGTGGAATCGGACAATTTTGGAGCTATTTCCTTCCAACAACAGATCCTGGGGAAATTCCTGAACCTGTTGCTGGAGCTCCTGCAGTTTCTAAAGGGAAAAAAAGCTTGAGCAGCAGGATGAGCTGATCCAGTTCTGGCTGCTGTGGATCACAACCATTCCCTGTTGGGGCCGTGACTGTGGTGCCAAAGTCAGCTCCAGTGCCCAGGGCTGCTCTGTCCTGCCCATGCTACTGCCTTGACCCCACTCTGGTGCTGAAGTTCAGTTTGTTCTTGAAATAGAGTTGTTCCTGTTCCCCATTATCCACCTTTTCAGCCCAATTCAGCCTCCCGTGCAAGGCAAGGATGGGACAATCTGGGAAAAACAAGCGGGGTTGGCCCCTGGTTTGGGAGGAGAAAAGGGGGACACCAGGGAGACGTGGAGGGAGGTGAGGGGGAGGACGGGCCTGGCACATGGAGAGAGGGAGAAACTTCTCCAGCTCAGCTTTCCCTCAGCAGAGCCTCAGGTGCCCAATGCCTGGAAAAAGCAATTTAAAATTGGAGCAGAACAGGAACAGGAGCAGCTCGGGCTGGGAGTCCTGGAGCCCCGAGGGACGGGGAGGTGCTGGGGGTGCCCACCCAGGGGTGTCCCCTCTGCACCCAGGCCCTGCCTCTGAGGCTGCCAGGAGCCCCCATCCCACTGCCCCCGCTGAGCCCTTGGCCCTGGCAGTGCTGGGGCTGCAGCCCCGGCTCTGCCCCTGCCCCTTTGGGATTCCTGAATCCAGGACATTCCCGCTGCTCCGCCGGGATCGCAGCCCCACAGCGCTGTCCTGGCTCTGCAGAAGGTGCTGCAGGGTGATCCCTCCTGGAACCAGCCAGGGATCCTGTCCAGGGCCTCCCCTGGAACGCCCCACACGCAGCTCAGGGCCCTGCCCGCGCTCCCTGCAGGGTTTGCGCTCTCCCTGACCCCGTCTGCTGCCCCAGCTCCCCGGGAGTCCCAGGGCTCCCAGCTGGAGCTGTGGGGCAGCTCTGAGGTCTGTGGGGATCAGGTGGCTTTGGGATGTCAGGGTGTCCCTGTGTGAGACTCCAGGGGTGCCCACAGAGCCCTGATCCTACAGCCCAGGAGCTCCAGGCCACAGAAACCCTCCCAGCTGCTCCTGCCCCTCAGGCACCTTCCCCATCCCAAACAGCACCAGGCTCCTGGCACAGCCATCCAGGGCTACTTTGGGACACCATTCCAACTCCAGATCCTGGTGCAAATCCTTGGCCTGCTGCAGCAGATCCTGCAGTGCCTGAGGGATAAATGGCTTGAGCAGCAGGAGGAGCAGATCTGATCCACCCCAAGGGATCTTTTAATAAAGACCCGGGTTTCCCTCACTTTCAGGGGCGGGTGGTGACACTGGTGACACAAACTGGGACCTGGCCCACGCCTCAGAGCGTTGTGTGGCCCTTCAGAGGGATCCTGCTGGGTTGGAGAGACAGAGAGGAAACTTCTGAAGTTCCACCAGGACGATCCAGGTCCTGCACCAGGGGAGGAACAACCCCAGGCGCCTGCACAGGCCGTGGGGGACCTGCTGGAGCAGCTCTGTGGAGAAGGATCTGGGGGTGCTGCTGGACAAGGAGCTGGGAGCCAGGAGGACAGCAGGGAGCACCAGGAAGAGCATTCCCAGCAGGTCAGGGAGCAATCCTGCCCCTCTGCTCAGGCCTGGGAGGCACCTCTGGAGTGTCCAGTTCAGGGCTGCTCAGGACAGGAGGGACAGGGAGTACCTGGATGTGTTCCAGGAGGATTGAGGGATTGGAACATCTCTCCTATGAGGAAAGGCTGAGGGAGCTGATGCTGTTCAGCCTCCAGAGGTGCCACGGCTGAGAGAGGCCCCATCCATGTGTGAATATCCAAAGGAAGGGTGCCAAGAGCACGGAGCAGGCTCTGGCACCAGAGGAATGGGCACAAACTGATGCCCAGGAAGCGCCACAGGACAGGAGGCCGCACTTCAGTGCTTGGTGACAGAACCCTGAACAGACCCCATGGGTTCTCCTCACTGGGGACACCCCAGGCGATTCTGGCCGAAGCTTTCGGCCCTGCCACGGCACATCTTCTCTTTGTGAGTTCTTTTAACAGACGCTTGAGATAAGGCACAGTAAAAATACTTCAGAGTTTCTTCGGTCTCAAAATGTTTATTAAGCGTTATCTATAAGTTGGCGGCACAGCAAAGTGCTTTGTTGTTAATAACAAGGTGCAAATGGCCTCGAGCACCTCTCATCCAGATTATTTATACCCCAGATTGTCCAATTAGGGAGATGTTGCGTAGGATATTTTCAATAAAAACCCAATAATCAGTTCTTCTTATCCCGCACTGCGGAACTGTAGAACCAATGGCAGAAAACACGAGTTTTTGGAGAAGAAAGGGGAAGTAGCGAAGGTAAAAAAGGAAGTTATAAAACAACACCTAAACCCTCCATTTTGGACACTAGTATTACGATATCTCATAAACCAAAATGTCTACACTTCTACCTAATTCACCTAGTGACATAACCTTAACTATAATTAATAATAATTAACTATAATTAATAATAATTAACTATTAATTTCAAAGTTATCACACTACAGGGGAAGTCTTTTCCAGGGTTTAAGATCAAATGAGGTGCATTTCTGGGGATCAAAACTTGTTAAAGCAGAAAGAGTGAAATTCTCAGAATTCAGGCTTCCAACAGCCCATCAGGACACAACCCTGTGTAGTGGATAAATTCACAAACTGAAACTTCATTAGCAGAATATTAATTTATTAGTGGGACAAAGGCAAATATGCAGATCTGCAGGCGCTTAGCAAAGGAATTTTCTTCACCAGAGCGTGCCCCACTCACTTTACTGTGCACTTAAGTATTTTTTGAACCCGTTACATGTTCATTAACTCAGAAGGTAATTTACATTTCACTCCACTCCCCCCCTTTCTGTCCCTGCCCCCTTTCACCTGTCAGGGTCTGGGTCTTTTCATAAGTAAAGCCTGAAAAAAATTTTTTTTTCTGCTGTTTTTTTTAACCTTGTTTTCATCTCAGTGTGAGTTTTCCGGGAGTGTGAGTTTTGATGAGATAATCACTTTTTTGGAAGCAGGCAGTAGTTTATGTCCTCTTTATTTCTTCTCAGTTCTGTGTTTGGTTAACTTGAGAGACATTTATTACCACATATCTCATACAAGCTTTTGAACACGTTACAACTGTTTCAAGTTATAATTCACCTCAATTTAGTTTCTATTTAATTATATTTTACTTCAACACTGGTTTTGTCTAGTGCACTGTTGCTTACTATTTCTACATAATACAGAATTATGTATCTAAACACTATTTCTACATAATACAGAATTATGTATCTAAACACTATTTCTACATAATACAGAATTATGTATCTAAACACTATTTCTACATAATACAGAATTATGTATCTAAACACTATTTCTACATAATACAGAATTATGTATCTAAACACTATTTCTACATAATACAGAATTATGTATCTAAACACTATTTCTACATAATACAGAATTATGTATCTAAACACTATTTCTACATAATACAGAATTATGTATCTAAACACTATTTCTACATAATACAGAATTATGTATCTAAACACTATTTCTACATAATACAGAATTATGTATCTAAACACTATTTCTACATAATACAGAATTATGTATCTAAACACTATTTCTACATAATACAGAATTATGTATCTAAACACTATTTCTACATAATACAGAATTATGTATCTAAACACTATTTCTACATAATACAGAATTATGTATCTAAACACTATTTCTACATAATACAGAATTATGTATCTAAACACTATTTCTACATAATACAGAATTATGTATCTAAACACTATTTCTACATAATACAGAATTATGTATCTAAACACTATTTCTACATAATACAGAATTATGTATCTAAACACTATTTCTACATAATACAGAATTATGTATCTAAACACTATTTCTACATAATACAGAATTATGTATCTAAACACTATTTCTACATAATACAGAATTATGTATCTAAACACTATTTCTACATAATACAGAATTATGTATCTAAACACTATTTCTACATAATACAGAATTATGTATCTAAACACTATTTCTACATAATACAGAATTATGTATCTAAACACTATTTCTACATAATACAGAATTATGTATCTAAACACTATTTCTACATAATACAGAATTATGTATCTAAACACTATTTCTACATAATACAGAATTATGTATCTAAACACTATTTCTACATAATACAGAATTATGTATCTAAACACTATTTCTACATAATACAGAATTATGTATCTAAACACTATTTCTACATAATACAGAATTATGTATCTAAACACTATTTCTACATAATACAGAATTATGTATCTAAACACTATTTCTACATAATACAGAATTATGTATCTAAACACTATTTCTACATAATACAGAATTATGTATCTAAACACTATTTCTACATAATACAGAATTATGTATCTAAACACTATTTCTACATAATACAGAATTATGTATCTAAACACTATTTCTACATAATACAGAATTATTTTAACACTATTTCTACTTAATACATAATTATTTTAACACTGTTTCTACATAATACAGAATTATGTATCTAAACACTATTTCTACATAATACATCACACATTATCACGTGCAAATGCCCTATTAATACACGCCAAAGCCAACGTTACCGTCTATTCATTTATCACGTTTATCGTTTATTCGTTTATCAATGACCTCCGTGGGACGCGCCTCCCCGGGACTACAACTCCCATCGTGCCCTGCGAGCCACGTGGCCGCCATTTTGCGTCACGTGACCGACACGGCCACTGCCGGGGCGGCGGGGACGGAGCGGGGACAGCCCGGGACACACCGGGACACACCGGGACACACCGGACAGCGCCATGGGGCCGCAGGGCCGGGAGCATCCCTGGGTGCTGCTGCTGCTGCTGCTGCTGCCGCAGCCCCTGCGCGCCGCCGCTGCCGCCCGCCCCAGCTTCGTGCTGGTGCTGGCGGACGACCTGGGCTTCGGGGACCTGGGCAGCTACGGACACCCGTCCTCCGCCACGCCGCACCTGGACCGCATGGCAGCCCGCGGGCTGCGCTTCACCGACTTCTACAGCAGCGCCGCCGTCTGCAGCCCGTCCCGGTACGGCCCGCCCCCGGGGATGCAGCCACAGTGTCCCGGGAGCGGCGGGAGGCGGATGAACTTCCCGTGTCCCGGCAGGGATGGAGAGGGACGAAGCTGCTGTGTACCGGGAGGGATGGGCGGGCGATGGACCTGCCGCGTCCCGGGAGGGATGGACCCGGAGTGTCCCGGGAGGGACGGGATGCGGATAAACTTTCCGTGTCCCGGGAGGGATGGGCGGGGGATGGACCCGGAGTGTCCCGGGAGGGACGGGATGCGAATGNGATGGGCGGGGGATGGACCCGGAGTGTCGCGGGAGGAGCGGGAGGCGGACGAACTTCCCGTGTCCCGGGAGGGATGGGCGGGGGATGGACCCAGAGTGTTCCGGGAGGGATGGACCCGGAGTGTCCCGGGAGGGACGGGATGCGAATGAACTTCCCGTGTCCCGGGAGGGACGGGCTGGGGACAAACCTGCGGTGTCCCGGGAAGGACGGCCGGAGGATGAACCCGCCGTGTCCCGGGAGGGATGGGCGGGGGATGAACCTGCGGTGTCCCGGGAAAGACAGGATGCAGATAAATTTCCCGTGTCCCGGGAAAGGAGGGGATGGGAATAAACTTTCCGTGTCCCGGGAGGGACGGGCGAGGGACAAACCTGCCGTGTCCCGGGAGGGACGAGCGGGGGATGGACCCGGAGTGTCCCGGGAGGGACGGGATGCAGATAAACTTCCCGTATCCCGGGAGAGACGGGCGGGGGACAAACCGTCCGCGTCCCGGGGATGTCACCGCCTGCCCCCCGTGTCCCCCCCGCTCCCCGCAGGGCCGCGCTGCTGACGGGCCGGTTGCAGGTGCGCTCCGGGATCTACCCCGGTGTGTTCGACCCGGGCTCCCGGGGAGGGCTCCCCCTCTCCGAGGTCACCGTCGCCGAGGTGCTGAAGGCTCAGGGCTACGCCACGGCCATGGTTGGCAAGTGGCACCTGGGCTTCGGTGCCAACGGCTCCTTCCTGCCCGTCCACCAGGGCTTTGATCACTTCCTGGGAGTGCCCTACTCGCATGACCAGGTGAGCGGGCTGGCTCCGGCTGTGGGGACATTTGTCCTTTGCGGAGGGAGCAGCACAGTCCTGGGGCACTTTTAGGGCGGGCAGAGACCGCTGTGATTCTGGGAGTGGCGCCCAAAGGGTGCCCTGGTGCGGGGGGGCCGCTGTGAGGCTTCGCTCCTCTCCCTGTCGTGCAACAAAGCTCAAATCCAAAGCGTCCTTTTCCCAGGGCCCCTGCCAGAACCTCACCTGCTTCCCACCCGACACCAAGTGCTTCGGGACGTGTGACCAGGGCGTGGTGCCGCTGCCGCTGCTCTGGAACCAGAGCATCATCCAGCAGCCCGTGTCCTTCCCCGACCTGGTGCCGCTCTACAACAAATTCTCCCGGGATTTCATCGCCAACTGCGCCCGCCGGGGCCTCCCCTTCCTGCTCTACTACGCCTCCCATGTAAGAGAGAGGGTTTTTCCAGGAGGGGAAGGGAGCTGAGTCCCGTGGGGACAGCAGGGAAACATCTCTGTAGGGAAAACACCCCCGAACTTCCTCCCGGGGTTGCCATTCCCACACAAAACCTTGTGGCAGCACTGTGGGGATGATGCTTTGAGGCTGCTTTTTCTGGAGCTTTCCCACTACCCTGGGCCTTTCCCCAAGGAAAACTTCCCACTCTGGAGCTTCCCACCCTCTCCTGGAGCTCAGCTCCGCTGTGCCACCGCTTGAGAGGTGCTTGGGGACAAATCTCCCCTCAGCTCGTGGGTGCTGTCACCTCTCTCCACGTCCTGCCTGTCCCTGGGTGAGCCGGGGTGCAGCTGCAGCTCTGGGGGGCTGATCCCAGCGCTCTCTGCCCTTTCCCAGCACACCCACTACCCCCAGTTTGCCAGCCAGGAGTTCGCGGGGCAGACGCGCCGAGGACCCTTCGGGGACGCCCTGGCCGAGTTCGACGGCTCCGTGGGGCAGCTCCTGCAGGCCCTGCAGGAAAACGGCCTGGAAAACACCACCCTGGTGTTCTTCACCTCTGACAACGGGTGAGGGGGCTCAGGCTGCGGGGGCTTTGCCACGGGGAGGGCTCTGCTGGTGTGGGATGGGGGAAATGGGGCAGGGCAGTGGTGTGGCATCACCCCAGGGGGCTGAAGGGAGGCACGAGGTGGACGCTGCTCTGGAGAGGAGCCAGGGTGTGATCTCTGTGCTCCTGTGACTCAGCTGGGGAGAAAACCCCCCCAGGGTTCAGGCCAGCAGGGTGGCACACCCCAAAGATCCTCCAGAGCCCTCTGTGCTTGGGTGACACCAGCCTGGGGTGCCCTTGGCTTCTGCAGCTGCCCCTGAGGCTGAGCAGGGTGACAGAGTCACCCTCAGGAGAGGGGTGGCACGCCCTGGCACCCTCAGGGAAGGAGTGGCACGGCCCTGGCACCCTCAGGGAAGGGGTGGCACGGCCCTGGCACCCTCAGGAGAGGGGTGGCACGGCCCTGGCACCCTCAGGGAAGGGGTGGCACGGCCCTGGCACCCTCAGGAGAGGGGTGGCACAGCCCTGGCACCCTCTGGCATCTGTCCCTGTCCCCCAGCCCGTCCACCCTGCGCATGGCACGCGGAGGCAGCGCTGGCCACCTCAAGTGTGGCAAGGGCACAACCTACGAAGGTGGCATGAGGGAGCCAGCAGTGGCTTTCTGGCCAGGCAGGATCGCTCCAGGTGAGCCTTGGCACTGCTGGTGCCAGCCCAGGCTGGGCCATCACAGGGCAGGGACGGGGGTGGCATCACCAGCTTGAGCTTTCCCTGCTGGCAGGGGTGACCCACGAGCTGGCGAGCACCCTGGACATCCTGCCAACCCTGAGTGCCCTGGCTGGAGCTGCCCTGCCCAAAGTGGCCCTGGATGGCTTTGACCTGAGCCCGCTGCTGTTTGGCTCGGGAAAGGTGAGTCCTGGGCCATGGAGCTGCTGTGGGGCTGGAGCAGAACCAGAGCAGCTGGAAGTGGGAGATCCAAGGGCTGGGAGCTCCTGGGCATCCCCAGGTTGTCTGCACAGGCTGCTGCTGTCCATGAGCTGCCCCCCTCTCCAGCCTTGTTCCAGCTGTAGGATCAGGGCTCCTGCTCCTGCCCCAGGCTCTCCTTCAGCCCGGGGGGCTGCACAGGAGAGCTGAGGGGCTCTGCTGCCTCCCCAGAGCCCCCGCCAGACCGTGTTCTTCTACCCTCCATCCCCCGACCCCCTGCACGGCCCCTTCGCCGTCCGCTTCGGGAAGTACAAGGCCCATTACTTCACCCAAGGTCAGTGCTGCCTCCTCCCCTTGCTGGGGCAGCTTGGGAAGGGGCTTTGCTGCCCACAGCTCCAGGGGAAGGCCCTGAGCTCACACTGGGGTGGTTTGCAGGGTCCTTCCACAGCGACACGACCCCGGACCAGGCCTGCCGCGGGCTGACCCCGCTGACCCCGCACCTGCCCCCGCTGCTTTTCAACCTGGAGTCAGATCCTGCCGAGAACTACGACCTCCTGCAGGCTGGGGCAGGGCCAGAGGTGCTGCAGGTGCTCAGGGAGATCACCCTGCAGAAGGTGCTGCTGGAGCAGCGCTTGGAGTTTGGCGAGAGCCAGATCAGGAAGGGCCGGGACCCCTCGCTGCAGCCCTGCTGTGCCCCCAACTGCAGCCCCAAACCCTCCTGCTGCCGCTGCTCCCAGGCTGCTGCTGCTCCTCACTGACATCCCAACCTTCCAGAGCCCCTCCCAACTGACCAAGCTCAACCTCAGAGCTGCCCCACAGCTCCAGCTGGGAGCCCTGGGACTCCCGGGGAGCTGGGGCAGCAGACGGGGTCAGGGAGAGCGCAAACCCTGCAGGGAGCGCGGGCAGGGCCCTGAGCTGCGTGTGGGGCGTTCCAGGGGAGGCCCTGGACAGGATCCCTGACTGGTTCCAGGAGGGATCACCCTGCAGCACCTTCTGCAGAGCCAGGACAGCGCTGTGGGGCTGCGATCCCGGCGGAGCAGCGGGAATGTCCTGGATTCAGGAATCCCAAAGGGGCAGGGGCAGAGCCGGGGCTGCAGCCCCAGCACTGCCAGGGCCAAGGGCTCAGCGGGGGCAGTGGGATGGGGGCTCCTGGCAGCCTCAGAGGCAGGGCCTGGGTGCAGAGGGGACACCCCTGGGTGGGCACCCCCAGCACCTCCCCGTCCCTCGGGGCTCCAGGACTCCCAGCCCGAGCTGCTCCTGTTCCTGTTCTGCTCCAATTTTAAATTGCTTTTTCCAGGCATTGGGCACCTGAGGCTCTGCTGAGGGAAAGCTGAGCTGGAGAAGTTNCCCAAACCAGGGGCCAACCCCGCTTGGTTTTCCCAGATTGTCCCATCCTTGCCTTGCACAGGAGGCTGAATTGGGCTGAAAACGTGGGTAATGGGTGTCCTAATCTCGGCCACAGGAATAATTTTTTCGAGTAGCTGGGCGAGGGCCGTGTCCAGGGGCCAGATGCCATTGCTAGGGCAAGGGAAAGGGCCTCTCACTTCCAAGGAAAAGGCCATTCTTTCCAATCAGGAGAAAATGTGGTGGGCAAGAGCTCTTTGGGGCTTTCCATGAAATCATTTCTTTGTCTTACACCTTCTGTTATTAATATTGTTGCAAATAACTGTTTGATTTCTTATCACTGTTGCCACTAAATTGTTTTTAACCTCTGATCTTTGCCTTTTGTGCTTCCACTTGGAGAGGGAAGGGAGGGAGCAGGGCTGTGGCTTTAGCAGGAGCACTGAATTGCAGAATCCCATTCCCAAACCACCCCAAATGGGGGCCACAACTTTATTTCAAGGATTAAACCAACCTAAGCATCCCTGTGGGCTCAGGGCAGCAGCGTGGGCAGGACAGAGCAGCCCAGGGCACTGCACTTGAGCACCACAGCCATGGCCAAGACAGGGAATGGTTGTGATCCCCAACTGGATGTGCTCATCCTCTTGCTCAACCCATTCTTCCCCTTAGGAAGTCCAGGAGTTCCTGCATATTCTCCAGGAATCTCTGCAGGGTCTCCTTTGGGAAGGAAATGGTGACGGGCGTGTCCGGTTCCTCCTCTGGTGGCTCCTCAGTGACCTTCAGGGTTGGGGCTGGCTCTGGAGGTGGAGGGGCTGTTTCTGGTGGCACCAATCCCAGCTGGACCTGGATCCAGG
>VZRZ01000597.1:0-20816 GCA_013398175.1 Climacteris rufus
CTGCCCGCGCAGCCCCGAGGCCCAGAGGGCCGGGTCACTCCTTCACTTCCTTTCCAGTGCCAGATGTTTTACAATCTAAATTGGGATCTTAAGTAGTGGCGATAATTATTTCTAAAATCCTGCTTTTTACCACTGAAACAAGTCTTAATAGCTCACACTTTCTCTTCCTCTCTCCCACATCTTTCCCCATCTCTTTTATCTGATGTTGACATCAGAGAAGCTCCTTTCAGTTGACTAGTTGGGCCACCAGCCTGAGGTAATGTTCAGAAAATGTCAGCCACAGGTCCCAGCTTCCGGGCTGCTCCATGAGTTGAGGATTATTAAGGTTGTGTTTGGAAAGATGCCCTAAAACTGTCATGTAGTCTCACTTTGTGCTACTATACCCATTCTCTTGCTTTCTGTCGTGGGAATCCCAGTGCTGCGAAAATATCAGCTCACAGCTCCCAGGAATGCAGTGAACTAATTAATTAATTAATTAATTTAATTTTCTGTGTGGGTGGGGGGGTCCTGCTATAGGTTGCTCAAAGAAGCTTTGGCTGCCCCATCCCTGGAAGTGTCCAGGGCCAGGTTGGATGGGTCTTGGAGCAACCTGGGATAGTGGAAGGTGTCCCTGCCCAAGGCAGTGGTGGAGTGAGATGTTTTCTAAGGTCCCTTCCAACTCAAACTGTTGTCTGACTCTATGAAATAGAGGCCCCACGGGATCCAGCATGGTCAGAGGGCATGAACTGGCAAAGGATTGGCTTTGTCTCATGCCAGCCATGGATAATACCCAGGTGCCTGCCCAAAATATGATGCCATCTCTGCAGTTGTGTGCAACCATCACCTGTCCTCGTGGGCTTGGCAAGGACCAGACCAGACAGTGCTGGCAGGGACACCATCTGGTTCTGTGCCATCCCAAAGGAGCCTGGCTTAGCTTTCATGTTGGGCTTTGTCTTTCCTTCCAATTTCCTAGTGCATAATTATTCCTTTGTCTGTGTGTGGCTGAGTAGGGGCATGAACTGGCATCTTCTGGGAGCAGAGGTCTTTTAGGTATTGGAGTTAGTCATGGTAAAAAGATACTTTCTCTTAAAAAAAAAAAGGAAGTATATCTGCAAATACAAATAAATCCATATGGTACATTAACTGGACCTTTAAAGGTCCTTCTAACCCAATTCTATAATGCTAAATATATAAATACAGGCACTTCCTTTCCATGCTTTCTATTCCCTGTGTTTTAAAAGCTAAGTTTCCACACCACAAGGAAGTTGCATTTTTGATAAATGTTTCATTTTCTCTATTGACTTGCTGTTGCAAATCCATGTCCTTTTGCTATGTGAAGGGGATTCATTTGCCATATATTCACCTGGGCCCTCTTTCCCGTTTAACAATCACCAAAGAGAAACACTTAATTGCTCTTGCTGTGCCAGAATCTGAGGATTTGCGCTTTGCTTTTACCTCTAGCAGAGTTGTGGCTGAATTGGGGTTGCTGCAGTTGATCTGGCATCCAGGGGATGGTCACCAGTGACACTTGGTGCCACTGAAGCCAGTATTTGCTGCTAACTCAGGAGCACTGGTAGGATGGAGAGTACCCAAAGCTCAGGATTTTCCCGGTCTTAGCCTGGTTTGGAACGTGCTTTGCAGGTTCCTGGGGGAGAAAGGCATCACCCTGCTGTGCTCCGGAGCTGAGTCAGTCTCCCCTGGGGTGTGCAGGAAATAATTCTGTAATTATAAAACAGTCTTGACTAATGGCATATTAATGAGGACAGGGAAAGGTGATGCACTCGGGATGGGCTTTCCCACTGCTAGGAGGAGGAGGGAGCTGTATACAGCTGCTGCATTTGGGGGGCAGAAAATGGCATCACATCAGTGAGCCTTGGGTCTAAGAACCCCAAGAGGAAGGACTTTTCTGACTCTGGGTCTGTTTCTTTTGCAAAATTCAGATGTTGCTGCTAAGTTGTCCACTCTCTGACCTGATGTTTTGCTTCAGTTCTAGTCCTTTTGGCTCCCTTTTCTAGCCATATCCCCTAGGCCGTATCATTTCTATCTCCCCTGATTTTTCCAACGCATCAACTCTACCTTCCCCTGCTTTCTGTGCTAACTAACCCCCTGCTCTTCTCTACCTCTCAGCATCTTCCCTTGCCTTCAGCCACCTTCTCTTCTCCGGCTTCCACAAATTCCTGTTGTATTTCCAAGAGTGTCAGCCGGGGGGCACAGGGAGGACAGTGCCCATGGAGGAGGTTGTGCTCCCCCATCTGATAACATATGTATCAGGCACCTTTCCCTTCAGCTGGCAGCCTCTGGAAGCCCAAAACGAACCTTTCAACAAGATTAAAGAGATGGCATTAATTGCTATCGATCATGGGTCAACAAATTAAATTGCATCTGCAACTGCATCTCTGAAAGGTCTAAATGAGAAGAGTAGTTAATGGGTCTGGCTGGCCCAGAACTGTGATTAATTAAAGGCAGAAATGAACTACAACACTAAAAAAAAAAAAGAAAGGAAGGCGATTGGGATGAGGATGAAACTCTGTAGTGTATTTGGAGAGCACTTAATGAGATTTCAGTTCTGGATCCATCCTGGCCTGAGGAGGGCTGATGGGAAGCAGAGCCAGTGGCAATGAGTTTTGGGGTTACTGCCCAAGCACCCCCAGTGCTGTGGAAACACTGCCCACCTATGAGTGGCAACTCTTCCACATAAAGAGTGGAAGTTTCCCCAGAAAATCTCGTCTGTGCCCTTTGCTTCTCCCTGTGATCCCAGACCTTGTCCCACTGACGCCTTGGTGCTTGGGGAGAGCTGTGGGATCCCTCGGTGGGACTGTGTGTCTGGCTCTGCTGGGTTTGGGGGCATCAGATCCCTTCTACAGTCTGAGCCATGGAGACCTTGCAGACACATCCATGATGGGATCTGCAGGTGTTTTCACTCACTGTGCGTAGTCCTTGGGGCCATCAGCCTCTTTTCCCTTTTGTTTTTAGACACAGTGCCCTGAAAGAGCAAAGGGAACAAACCTGAGCATTCCCATGTTGCTCAGCAATCCCACTGCTCTTCCCATGCCAATCCAGCATCTTGGTGGCAGCTGGGAGAAAAGTACTCCTGGGTGGGAATAAGGGTGCTACGGTGACTCCTTGGGAAATAATGAAGGAGCACAGCATGGAATGGAGATGGTGCTTAATTAATAATGAAGAAAATAATAATATGTGGCACGTATAGTGCTGTACTTGTTCCAAGCACTGTACAAACATTAACTACAGTAATTAAGCTGTAATTAATTAGAGTAACTACTAATCAGTGTAAATAATGATGCATCTGGAGGTACCAAATGGAGTTTGTGAACTGAAAGCAAATTTCCATGTTCAGGAAATGGCATCGAATATAAAATGGCACCAGTAAAAGGCAAAACCAGATGGAGGTTAAAGCGAGAGCCTGGGAGCTGTGTTGGTCCATGGCAGCTCCCCAAATGGAATTCTGGTTTGGCAAAGCAAAGCAGCTTTACTGAGCAACCCATCCTATCCATGGGATTCTCACGGCTACTTCCAGGCTGCAAACCCGCTCATCCCACCCAGGCTGCACTCACCAGTGCTGTGGAGAGCTGGGGACTGGAGCAAGGGAAGAGATGGGGAATTGGGAGCTTGAGGGGCTGATGATCAGCAGAGTAAAATACACCACAAATATATAATTTTGGGGTTTTTTTGCTGGTTCACACACTTTATATTTAACAAAATAATTTTTTAATAATATAATCTTTTACACATCAAATATTGTTTCTAGGACCCTTCCCTCCCATTTTTTACAGATTTCTTTTTTCTCACTAGTTTCAGGCACACTATTGTTTGAAAGTTTTGAAACTGGATAGTCATTGACAGGCAACAGCTCACAAAGAAATGTGGCAATGACGTCTCTCACGGTGCCAGCTCAGCCTGCAGGCAGCCACTGCTCAGCCACAGCACAGCAGTTGCTGTGCCAGTGCTCGTCCCACCCCTGCCCTCCAGCAAAACACCAAAAGGGGGAAGAAATAAAAACAGAAAGGCAACAGCGTGTTTAAACCGAGACCGATGTGCTGATCCGCTCTGGTGAGGATGCTGTAGGGAGGATTTGCTGCTGTTGCTGTCGGGAGCAGGTGCTGCACTGAAGTCTGAACTCGGAACAAAATGAGCAGTATCACCCCCATGGCCTTGCCCAAAACGCAGGGAACCAAGCGTGGACAGTGATGGGAAAGGCCCCTGTGCTCGCCGGGGCGGGCAGGGCGGGCAGATGACTCTGGTGGCTTTTCTGTCACAGCCTGGCTTGGAAGCTGCAGCCTGAGAAAGCAGCAGGTGCCAGTGCCAGGAAGCCCAGCAGGACCCTCGGCTGCTGGCAGGGTCCATGGGGACCTCTGCTCCCAGCAGGCAGGCATGGAGCTGCTTTGTAGAGAGACCCCTCAGCAGGAGCCCAGCCCAGCCCTGCTGCACCGTGCCTTGTTTTATCCCTGGCAGTGCGGGTGCTCCCAGGGAGAGCCACAGCAGCTCCCTCCCACCACAGAAAGCATCTTACCTGCCAGCTGAGCCAGTTTAGTGCTGCCACAGCCATGGGACACTCCTGGAAACGCCCGGAGTGGGGGATCCCATATTGTAATTGTGACCTGCTGTTGCTGAAGGCAATGAAACACTGCCCATGGCTCCAGCGAGAGCAGCCCTGGCACTGGCAAAACAGGGATGGGGCAAGGCAGGTGAGCACATGCTCAGCCCAGGAACCAGGAACAGCTGGGACCCTCCTCCCTCTGCTCCACCACTGATGCCCCAGCCAGGAATCACACACAGATGACCCAGGTACGACGTTGCGTTTTTGGAGACTTCCCAGCACCTCCTGGCTGGCTGCCCCAGCCTGCCCACACAGTTGCTGTGGGCTCTGCTCCCATCAAGGTCACGGTGACTGTGTAGGTGTCTTCGACTTTATTGTCCCCACTCAGTGGAGAAAGTGTAACACAGATACAGCTTTGTGTCTTGGCTATCTGGCCTATACCTGTGCATTTACCTCGGGTCTGCTGCAGGTTACATTCCAGTTGGGTTTTTTTTAACCCCCTCCTCCCCTTTTAATTTCTACGTCCCTCCTGTCCTTAGTGCCACCTCTGCTTACAGACACAATAAAAATGCTCCATCTATTGCTCCACTCATAGCTGTATTGTCCCGATGATCCCAGCTTAGGAAGAGGCTTAAAAAAAAAATCAATCACAATAGCAAAACCCCCTTAAATAAATAAATGTGAAAAATCCCACGATCCACATTGTAGAAAGTGAGAGCGGTGAATCGATCGGCGTCTCGGAGGCGTTGCCAGTCCAAGAACTTGCAGGGGCCGTTTTCCTGTTCTCCCCCGGTCCGAGCACCGCATCCCTACCAAGCACTGATCATTGCAAGAGCAGAGGAGAGACCTCAGCCCCGGGTCCAGAGCGTGTGCAGCAGGAGCAGAGCTGCAGGGGCACAGCGAGAGGCTCTGCTCGTGTGGGGCCCTGGCAGGGCGTGCTGGTGCCCCCGCTGCGGCTGCCGGGAGCTCGGACGCGCGGGCAGCAGCGAAGCCGTTCCTGCGTCTCCAGCAGCACCAGCAGCATCCCCGGGAGCGGGCTGCCAGCCCGTGGGGCTGCTGCTACAGAGCCTGCTTGCCCTGGCACTCGCGCTTGGAGCACTGCGCCGGCTTCCACCAGTCCCCGTTGTGGCAGTGGCAGATGTTGCAGTCGTCCACCTTCACCTCGATGCCGGCGGGAATTATTGTGGTGCCCGCAAAGCAGTTGGGACCTGCAGAGACACACGGGGAACAGGAATAAGCAGTCTGTGTGTTGGACTGGGGGCAGCAGCTCTGCTCTAAGCCCTGAGCCCCTTGCTGTGCTCCAGCCACGCCACCCCCGCTGCCGAAATCTGCACCAACGCCCCCACCTTGGTCTGTGCTGAGCCTTTCACCCACAGCCATCACTTGTCTCGTTCTTTCGTTGCCCTCAGGCACTAAAGGGACAAAAAAGGCCTTGAAATTTTTCTGCACCCAGCCCCTAGAACAAATGGCATTTGTACTCAGCTTTTTTTACTCAGTTGCCTATTAATTTAGTATTTCTTTCTCCTTAAATTTTGGCTGCAAGATGGACAAGACCATGAAGACAAGCACGAGGACACAGCCCAGCCTTCACTGCACCAGCCTGGTGAGCCTGCAGGGAGCTGCAGGGACCAGAGCCACTTCATCCCCTAGGCAGCCATGCTTCAACACCAGGTAACACCAGGGACCCTCACCAGCTTGGAGCTGTTAACCATATATGATTTATTGCATCAAATCAACAAAATAATTTACCTCTCCAATAAGCTTTCTGATAAAATCTGGGGTTTTATTCTCAAGAGTAATTCCTTTACTCTGCTCATTATTGTTTTGGGGTTTTTTAGCTTTTTTATTACACAGTATCAAAGCTGAGCAGCAAGTCAGCAGTGATCTTATTTCCCAGTCACAGAATGGTTGGGGTTGGAAGGGACCTTAAAGCCCTTTCCCCCTTCTTGTAAAATCCCACAAATACTCACTGCCCAGCTGTCCCTCCACAAGCCTTCTCCTCCTCCCCTCTCACTCCTGCACCATTTAGTGCCAGGAATTAAAGCCAGAGCCAGCAGCACACACAAAAAATCCGAGGCAGTTGCATTGGTGGCATTGGGGGAGCATAAAGACATTTGAAAAGTGTCTTGTGGCTCGAGTGCTGCCCTGAAATGTCACCTCTTGGCTGGCCACCGGTTTTAATCTATGCCTCCAGTGCATGAGGTGCATTCCAAAGGTGAGAGTGTGCACAGACATGGAATTATGGGCAACTTGTTCCTTAAGTCTTTGGCTTAAGGCAGTTTGAAAGGGAAACAGGGTCCCTACGAGGCTGGAAACAGGCTGAGCTGTAGCCAGTCCATTGTTCGTAGTCTCAGAGAGCTATTTATTAGTGCCCTGATGTTGGTAAGATGCTCCTCAGGACCCTTGGTTCAACAGGCCACGAGTTTGGCAGGGCTGGGCATAACCAGACAATTCAGGGTGCCCGAGTGTTGTGTTTAAAGCAACCTTCAGGCCTTTAGGCCTTTTCAAACGCAGCTCTACAGCAACATTTCACCTCCATCTTCGTGAGGCCACAAGAGAAGGGCTTCAGACAGGTGCCTTGGCTGGCTTCTGTACAGAATTTGGTGTGACAGGGTGTACCCCAGGGCTGCTGCTTCCATCCACCAGGAAGGTCTGTGTCGCTCCATGCTGCCTCCTCCTCTGCCTAGCCAGCATGTGAATCCATCAGGATTCCAGGAAGAAGCAGCCTGTTGCTCCAGACAAGGAGATTCAATGGCACTTGTTGAGCCAGAGCACAGGTGACACAGGTCTGCTGGCAGTGGAGTGCCCTGGGAGTGGGGATGTTTTAAATCTGCTTTGTGCCGGACAAGCTCTGAAGAGCTCCTGCAATCTCAGCCATTCCAAACTGCAGAGAGCTTCAAAGGCAGGAGTTACCAGCCAAGAACCTGAAGCAATTCAGAACAGCCAAACTCTACATATGCACACATGGTATTTGTGTTTTTCTTTGCAGGCATAAGGTTAAAAAATTCATGACCTGTTTTGGTCACAAGCTGAAGATTTCCCAGGTTGACATTTGTCCTGAAGACACGATCCCAGTTGGAAAAGCTGTGATCCCAGCTGTGGTGTGTCTCTGCAACCCACTGAAGTTGTCACACTTTCCCAGACTCTATGGGTCCATGTGGGCTGTGCCCAAACCCCATGAAGGGCTGTGCCAGTGCCCTTCATCACTGGTTTAGTTCTGTGTTTCCTGAAGCCCAGTGCTGGGGGTGTATCCAGTGTGGGCGTTGCTCTCAGGTTCATTTGCTGCTGTTAAATGCGCAGGGTTCAAGTACAATGAAAATGCCAGGGACTGCAGCCAGCTGTATTTGAAGTTGAAATAAATGCCTGGGATGGCACCTTAGTGGGATGCTCCAACTGCCTGCCGATGTCAGGGATGGCTGGGATGGGCAGCCTCCACACAACAGCCTGCTCTGCACTCACAGAGCAAAAAAACCAAACCCTTTTCATTGCAATTTAAACAAAAAGCTTCCTCTGGAGATTAGGGTGGCAAGGAAAGGGGAAGATCATCTTTCCTCTTGCTGCCTTGCCTGTTAATCACCTCATTTGAGAAGCCAGTGCTGCCTTAACACCCACACACATCTCCAGACACAGCCTTGTCCAGATTTACAGGACTGCCAGCCCGTTCTGGGGGCTGGCAACAGGGGGGGGGCTGGCAGGGAGGGAGCCAGCAGGTTTGCTTACTCACAGGTGAATTAACCTTCCCTCCCACACAGGGTTTTGGGACCCCACGCCCCACCCATGGCATTTTGGCTGCAGTGGTGCAGGGATCACGGCCAGCCAGGGGTGATGGAGTTGGGACTGGCTGATGGGGTGCTGCCAACGAGGCAAAAGCTTATTTTTCCTTCATCCTGCTCATCTGTCCATGCCATGGCTGCCCTTCCTCCTCCCAACAGCCCCAGGTCTCTTCTCCCTCCTGAGCTTCCCCAGGGGCATCATATGGAAATAAAGTAATCAGTAAATACCCCTCATTAATGTCCTTATCCCAGGATAGGGGGGAGCAGAAAGCAGACGCTGTGGTGCAAAGAGGAGATGGATGAGGGGGAGGTACTGGAAGCATCACTTGTGCCTTTGAGGTCCCTGTTGGAGAGGGCATCCCTTATTCTGGGCACAGCAGCACAGCAATGTCGCTGTGCCCTGGCCCTGGCCCTGGCCAAGGACACGGGACAACTGTGCAAATCTGTAATTAAACACTAATGATCTGCCCCTCTGATCTCTGGCATCTGTTGAGCCTGGAAGGATCTCTTTGTTAGGCACCTCTGTGTCTAACAGAAAATCCTTGGGATACTGCCCCACCCCAAAGGGGCTGGGCTAGGGAAAGGGGGAAAATGAGAGCGATTTTGGATTAATCACAGGGACTGCCAAAGCAGCCCTCGCTGGAGCAGCACCCAGCATCCCTGGGCCGTCCAGGATCACCTGAGCACGCCTAAGGAAGGGGCTGTAGTCAGAGGCTGAACTGAGGAAAAGTCACAGTAATTGGGTTCATTTTCCTTCTTGGCTTTTAGCAAAATGGATGAAAACGTGACTTAGGGCTCTACTGACGTCTGCCCTCCTAAGGCATGTTTTGCCTCTCTCCTGTCAGACTTTAGTACTTTTAATTTGGGCCAACACTGCCACTGCCCTGGACCTTTTTTTTCCCCAGCACTCTCTGAAAACACCCCCTCTGCATTGCCAGAGTGAAATGGTTGCTTTTGCTCACCACTGTGAGCTGGATGAGGCTTTTTCACATCCTCTCTTTCCCCCTGCTATCACCATCCCTACAGAAACTTGGATTTCTAAGGGAAGGCAACATTTCCACACCACATTTGTGATAATTCATCTGAAATCCCCACTGCCTGAAATCCAATTTTCCAGCACAATCACTATCAGCCCCGCCCCCCCCTTTTTTTTTCCATGTAAAGTTCATACTGGAAAACTGGATCCTGTTTGTCCAAAGTGGGATGCAGCAAGCATTGTACCTGCAGTGGAGGCACGAGAAAGAGGCACTTGGAGAGGGACTGCACTGCTGGAATTGAGGTGAAAATATGTCCCACTCAAGTGGTGTTTTCTGAGCCATGGCACAAGTCACCAGGGAGTCTTCCAAAACTTTGGGATTTATTGGTGGAGATAACATCCAGCACCTGTGGATCTGTGTGGCTGTGTCATGTCCCTTGAAGGGGCTGCAGCCCCTAAAGCCACAGCCAGAGCCCACAGCAACAAAGTCCTTTTCTATGCTCTGCAGCAGAGCTGAACAGATTCCTTTAAATTCTCTAATATTCTTTTTTCCTCTCAACATTTCAAAAGCTCAGAGCCCCAGCACAGCCCTGCTGAGGACTGTCCCCAGCTTTTCCCACTGTGGCTGTTTGGAGGAACTGGGTAAGATCAGGGTCTGCCAAATCAATGCCAAAACAAACCCACAAAGAATAAGATTGAACGACATTGTGGGTTTTTAAAATTATTATTCAAAGGAAGATGCTGCTCAGAAACATTTGATGACATGTCAAGCACATCGGGTTACTTATGATAATAGCAGCAGGAACAAGAAGCTGCTTTGGGCAAGGGCTGTCCTCCTGCTCTTGGTAAAAGCATCTTAAACCACAACTGTGATGATAACAGGACACTAATCACCCTTTTTCCTCGCTCGGGGAGACTGATGGGAGAAGTTTGCTGCTCCCACAGACAGTGTAATTGTGAGATTTGCTTTGCTTAACATAGTTAATACTCATAAAAGCCCACAGCACTCCAGGCTGTTTGCTGGAACAGCTGTGAAGATTTTTATGGAGATGTATTAGGGACATTCAGATGCTGGTTTGATGGGAGAGATGTAAAAAAAATCATATATGGTTTGCCGTTTGGGGATAGTGACAGAAAATTTTGAACCATTCACCAGAGACCCTCGTTGTGCTGCTCAGCTGCACCCCTGTTACAGAGGGAATTTGGGGGTCAGGCTCTCTCCAACACCACAGCCTGATGCCTTGGAGCCACTGGGTGCCAAACACCGGCGTCCCCCCAGCTCCCAGTGACTCCTCAGATGGGTTTTACTGAACCCTCAGCTCTGCCCCTGGCTTTCAGCAGCTCTGAATTTAGCTCTGTGTGCACAGAGAAGCAATAAAAGGAAATCAGATGTTAATCAAACAGCAAGCACAGATCACTTCAGGCCAGCTGTGATATTCAGATGTGCCCTGAATAGCATCTTGCCCCAGACAAAGCTCATCGTCTCCACCAGAACTTCTCATCGTGCAACCTCTGATTGCAGCAAGAGCCGTAGTTTCCTCTCAGTTAAATGTCTCCTGCCCCTTCTTTGAGAGCCTCCCCGTCCCTGCAGGAAATATTAAAGCTGAGTCCAGGAGAATTTGGCTTATTCAGTCAATGGGATTCCATCAAGGAGAGAGGTGCTGATGGCTACGCTTATCTGCCTAGTTAAGATAGCTGCTAAAACAGCAGCTCAATTCAGCAGCCATCCCTCGGGCTCCCAAGTAATGTGCCCCACAATTAAAGTTGCAAGGGAGAAGTGAAAACTGTGGTGTTTCCTGGCAATTAGGAATGGATACATCCTGAAAACATCCCCTTGGATGCTCACTCAGCTGAATGAGGCTGGATGACTTTGCTTTTGGAACACATGAACACAACTGGGGGGGGGCAGTGTTTCTGCTGGCAATGTGTCTTGGCCTGGGGGAGATGTTTCCACTGAACATGGCCAAGTGTCTTCCCAGTGGGACTGAGGACCTTTCTCTGCATGTCCCCACAAAACAGGCCTCTCCCAGGCTTCACCAAGACCATCCCACACCACAAGCCATCTCCATCGCTGGTGTCTGGTGCTGGAACCACCCCTCGCAGAGCAGTGACCAAGGGAGGATTATACCCTGGAATCCACACAAGGATGCTTGTGGATCTCCCACAGAAAAACAGAAAAACACAACAGAATCCCCAGGCTCTGTCATAGAGGCAAGAAATCAGCCATTGCCTGCATCCTGGGACTTCTTCCATGTCCAGGCTGAACTCTCTTATCAGAAGGAAGGATAAACCAGCATATTGTTTTTAATGATGGCCTTTGTTTCTGGAGGTTAACACAGCTCCTCTCTGCTGATCCTGCAGGATCTTTTCAAATGTTCATTTAGCTCTGTCAATGCTATTTATGTGATCACTTCAGATTGCAAGAAAAGAGCTCAATTTGTGGCTTAATTAACACGTTGGGGAGGGAAGCAGTCTTGTTTTCACTGCCTGGTATGGGGAGTGCCAGCCCCCCTCTCTCTGGGCGGAGGAGGAGGCAGCGGGCGAAGCCGGAGGTGAGACAAGAAGAAATCAGCTGGTGATGCTGAGCTTTGCCTTGCTGAAAATTAAATTTGGTGATGCTCTGCAGGGAGAGCTGAAAACCCCACCCAGAGAAAACAGCCCTTGAGCTTTCCTGTGTTAGAAAGAGGCCAGAGCTGGATATCCTGGCTTGGAGCATGGCTGAAGCCTGAGGGTGCATTGGGAACGGGGCTGCTATGGCCATGGGATGTGGGGTGGTGAGTTCACAGCCCAGCTCTGATCCCTGTCTGCCACTTCTTGGTGGTGGCAGGAGGGATGTGGCTCTGCCTGCTCCCTGCTCCTGCAGGAGAGGTCCATGTCCTCCAGGCTATGGAGGACACAGCCCCTCCCAGTACAAACACCATGTGAAAATAACCCCTGGACTCCTAAGTCCATCACCACCCAACCACCCAACCTACACAGAGGCTCCTGCAGGGCTGGAAATTGGACTGCTTCAGGTCAGTGTCCCCATCCCCATCAACACCAAATCCGAGAGCCCTTTCCAGCCCGCTCACCCATTCAGGCAGATGAGCTCTCCTGTGATGCAGAGGCTGCGTCAATGGATCATCTGCCTGAAAAATAAAATTTGGATGCTGCTCCATTTTCAGGAGGGACTGTGAGTTGAATCTACCAACCCGTGCCAGCCTGAGTGCCACAAATTAAAACTTCCTCCAGCAGGCCAGTGGTGGCTCCAGCAGCCTTCCAAATCCCTGCCATTCAAAAGCTCAGGAATTGCTCTCTTCCCCTTTTTTTTGGGTTGCTGTTGATATTTTAAAATCCCACCTAAAGGTCTTGCCCTCTCTCAGTTTAAAACCATTGCCCCTTGTCCTGTGACTCTGTGGCTCCCAGCTGTGGTAACAAGTGTCTCCTCCTCGAGCTGACCCCTGGGTGGAAGGTTCACTCTTCCTTTGCTGCGTGGTCCAGCCACCCGTGGAGAGATGCCACCTCCAATAAATGCCCCTGGTTTCACTCTGTTCTCTAAAATGTCACAGAATCAGAGCCTTTTCTTTTTTACATTTGTGGACAAACCCCACTGGTTCTGGCTGAAAGCTCCCGGAATTATCTGGTTGGTACCTTCTAGACATCCACAAGCCTTCAAATGTGCACCATTGCCCCAAAGAATTACTCTCCTCTGAGACTGATCTGCAGCTCTTTCCCATCATTCCTGCATATTTCACTGCTCACAAGACAATGTTAATAGCCCTTCTCAAGTACTGCCTATTTACAGGAGAGATTTTTCCAGCCATAATTCACATTACTGGGTGCCTGAAGATGCCCAAAAGTTATTTAATCTCTGCATTAAAATACATATATATCTCTGCAGTACCCTTGTCCAAATTAAATCCAAGTTGCTTTCTCCAAGCACACCTTCCATCATTAGAAGGAATGCATTAGAAAGGAGAGGGGGAGGTGAAAAGCTCAATTCAGGGTAAGAGGAGCCATTCCACTGACTTGCCAGCGATGCAGCCATGCAATAAAGAATTAAAAACACACCAGAAGCTCTCAGCCAGCCCAGTGGGACAGGGATCTGCTGGTGGCCCCACAGCCTCCTCACTCTCCTCAAACACAGATGGTCACATCATCCAGGCTTTGCTCAGACAACTCCAAGCATCCGCTGCCTTGGAGTCAAATGAATGCAGGGGACCCGCTCGAGTTCCCTAAATTATGACCTGGCACCCAGTGACAGAGACTGATTTAATCCTCACTGCTTTGCACTGCAGTTAGAAAAATACTGATGGCTCGTTATCCGTCTTAATCAGGAGCAGCAAACAAATGAGGGACAGGGAGACATCCAGAAGGGAATACACCACATTACTCCTCCTTATTGATAGCACAGTTACTTAATTTGATGTGGAGACATAACTTCAGGCATCTCTAAATACTGGAGCAGGGCTGTTTTGGTGCAGAGAAGATCTATGGGTGCAATTTAACACCGTGTGTTTGGGCGCGGTGATGGGCACCGGTGCCGGTGCTGACCGAGCTCCGCGGACAGGCCGGACACCATCACTCACCAAGACAAATAAAGCCAGAGGCCCTTCCACAGCTCAAAAGCACCAGCTGAAAATTACAGCCCCACTCCACTCTTCATCCACTGTGCTTGTGGGATGAGCAGGACAACAAGGGACCACGCCCAAGGTAGAGCACAGAGTCCCAGAATGGTTTGGGTTGGAAGGGACCTTAAAGCTCATCCCATTCCACCCCTGCCACGGGCAGGGACACCTTCCACTGTCCCAGGCTGCTCCAAACCCCATCCAACCTGACCTTGGACACTTCCAGGGGTGGGGCAGCCACACATGATGTCAGATGTCTGATGGCTTCTTGATGGTCATGTCCAGCCTGCCCTTCCTGGGGTACTGCCCGTGCCAGGGCAGCAGAGCTCACTGCTCACTCAGGGAAGGCAGCACGGAGATGCTGGAGCAAAACTCATGACCTGGGCACACTAAAAATAAGGCAAGCAGTACATTTCCCACTGCTGTAGATGATGTGCCTCACCATATGGGCATTTCCCCCAGTCCTGTGCATCCATCCCTTCTGTTTCTGATCCCAAGTGCACTGAAATCAAAGCTGGTAGCATATCCAAGTGCACTCTGAACTCCCTGCAAAACAGCCAGCCCCAGTTTGCCCATTTTACTGGGTTTCTAACCCAGTGGTGGGCTATGGACTGTTGGCCAGCAGCATTAGGCATTGCTGCAATGCCAATTAATAGGTACAAAATTAATAATAATTTATTCACTCTGCTGACTCATACACCCGAATGGGGGGCAGCCTTGGAGGGAAACCAAAGTCATGGAGGGGCCAGCAAATGGATCAGCTCCCAGACAGCAAGAGAGCAACTCCCAGGGCTTCAGACACAGCTGGAAATTTGGGGTTTCCCCCCTCTTTTTAATGTAAAAGGCAAGTTGGCATTTTCAAAGTCACCTATGGGATTTGCAAAAAATTCCGCTTCATTTTAAAAGGATCTATGTGTGCAAATACTTGATCAGCACTGAAAAGTTTAGCTTTTGGCAAAAAAAAAGCACAGGCAAGGGGGCCAGCACTGCATGGGCATCCAAACCAGGTTTTCTGAAGTAGAATTTTACTGTGCACATTCTGATCTAAAGAAGGAAAACACTAAAACCTGAAAGCCAGCAGTAACCATCTATTAAGGGAGAAATGTGTGTTTCAACATTTACCTGAGCAAACAAACAGGATTAGCTCTTAAAAATCTCTTTGCAGACAGCATAAAGCTTTGGGAGAATACCACAGATTTTTTTAAAAATACAGGTAGGTTGTAATTGCGGGCAATGAAACTAGCTGAGGTCATTGTAACCTTTCAGGTAAGTAACAGGCTTTTAAAAAGTTGTCCAAGTAGATATTTCCCAAAATGAACTCCAACAGTGCTGAAGGCACATTAATTTTTTTCAATGGTTCAAACATGGCAAGTAAGGTGAGGTGGGGTTTTTTGAGCTGGCATTAAATAGATTAATTTCAAAGAAATCAATTAATAAAACTACCATTAAACTACTGCATCAGCGAACAATGTTATTGGTGAAATCAACAGCCAAAGGGAGGGAAAGTTGGACCTTCCAGAGACTAAACCTTTGAGAGAAGAGAAGAAAAAAAAATAAATACATGTATAATGTGCTGTTTTGTTTGTGCTGCCTTCACCTCACCA
Organism: Climacteris rufus; assembly: GCA_013398175.1. Taxonomy (NCBI): domain Eukaryota; kingdom Metazoa; phylum Chordata; class Aves; order Passeriformes; family Climacteridae; genus Climacteris; species Climacteris rufus. The sequence goes on from VZRZ01000597.1 coordinate 15,495, forward strand.
GCTCAGATCCCCATGGAACAACATGTGCCATGGACAGGCTTGGTCCAGGTGCCCGCACAGCCAGAATTTCCCAGGTCACCTAAGAAAGGAATTGGGATGCAAAGCAGTAAAGTTGTCCAGGGGCTTGCCTGGGTGTCCAGTCTGCCTACTGCAGTGGTCTGGGCACTCCCAGGGCACTGTCCTGGGACACTGTCAGCGAGCAGCAGCTCCCAAGGCAGCCACAGCTCTTTGTGGACGTGGGAGGAAACTCTGTTCTAGGGACTGAGTGCCAAAATAGCCCCTGGTTGCCAAAGCACCAGGTCTGTGGTCCCTGCCCACGTATCTCCATTCAAAGGCAAAGGTTAACAACAAAAGAGTAACAACCAGGACTTTTTCTCTGGGTCTTGTGAGCTTTCAGCCAACTTATTCGCCTCTTGGTTGTGTTCCATGTGAAAATACAATGATTTTTACGGCCCATTTTAACATTTTTATGTCTTTTTTTCTTCAGAAAAAAAATCCCACATTTGGTGTAAGAATTAAAACAGTATTTCATGCTTAACTGCAATCACAGATGATGTATGGAAGAGAGCTGGCTGCATGTCAACTCAATATAAAGCCAGAATTGAATCTAACTTGGTCACTACAGCTGTGCGATGTTTTATGGGGTGGAGGGTTTTTTTCAGATCAGTCATAAATGAAGTGGAAACTGTGACTTGGCTCATTTTGTATCAAACAGGAGGAAAAAACTGTGCAGAAGAAGCAGGATTGCTACACCTTTGTCTGAGCTGTGCCTTCAGAGGGGGAGTGTGCTGCAAGCCCAGCCCAGTGGCATCGGTGCCCATTGGCACGAGGCAGCCTCTGCACAGAGCCCCTGCCAGGGGAACAGGGCTTCCTGAGCTGTGGGAAACCACTTGCTTGGGATGAACCTCCAGCTCCTGTCTGAAAAGCAGCTTCATGGCAATCCAGATCCCTGTGGGATCGTGTCCCTTGATGGAAAAATGCCCTCAGGCCTTTCTGCCGCCGCGGGATGAATGGGATGCTTTGAGAGCATCAGCACAGTCCCACTTGTGTTTTCCACCTGGAGACAGATTTTGCTGATGATGGTTTTGAATGTGGGATTGTGTTAGAAATGAGATTTCAAAGCAAAGAGAAAACATTCTGTGTAAGGAAAGAGCTGCTGTGAAAACCATTTCTTTCCTTTCTCAGCTCATGTTTGAGTTTTCTGCTCATGTTGGGTTTTCTGCTGCTGACTTGGAGCAGAACCCATCTCCTCCTGCCTTTACCACCATTCCCATCCCCCTGGCCTCTGTGGTCTCCACCACCATCCCCAGCCTCCTGGCCTCCATGATGATGGACACAGAGATGATGGCCATGGGTGGGTAAGACCCACATGAAAGGGGAATTTGAATAATAATAATAATAATGAACAAGCCCATGCAGAACAGCTAAAAGCCTAAGTCAGTCAGCAGAGGTCCCCCTTCCAATCAAAGGATGGATCATCTGGAGGGAGTTTAACAGTATCAGCCTTTGGATTTGCCTGTTTTCATCCCTATAAATTTAGGTTGGGCCACAGAGGCAAAGCTCCCATTTCTATGCTAATCCATACAAATGCTTGATTATTTGTGAAAAGGGAATAACCACAGTGGCAGAAACATTACTTCTTAGTTTATCTAGGGAATTTAATTACCTGCCTGTGGCACAGAAAAGGAAAATCAGGAAAGCATCTTTGCTCTGACCCCACCCCAACAATTAAGCCTGGTGTTATAGAGACAGGACATGGCACTGCTGTGCCAAAAGCTGCAGCTCCTGAGGAAGCAGAAGGAGGAGGAGGGGATGGAAGGGGCAGGGCAGGATGGATGGATCTCGAGGGCACACATGGGCAGAGCAAAGCACTGCAAGGACAGCACGCCTTGGTCTGATGGACAGAAGAGACAAGCAGAGGTTGGTGCTTCTGGAATAAACAGGCTCCTAAACACTTCTGCAGGGACCTGTCCTGATTTCTCCAGCAGCTGCAGAAGCAGCTGTAATCCATGTTCTGTCCCCAGGTTTTGCTCTTAGCATGCCACTACCTGAATTTCACGGTATCCATGGCATTCCCAGGATGCTTTCAGATGGTGCTGTGCAAAGAGTCAGGTTGGTGACAGAAATGAGCAGTGCTGGTTTTGCATGTGAACAGTTGCATTTAAGGAAATCCTCCAGTGGGAAAAGGATGGTCCTTTTCTGTGCTAATAATTCTGGGTGTCACCACAAAAGATATAACCACAGTGTACATGGGTTTTATACTCTGGCAGATGTGATATTGTGCTGATGTGCCAGGACAGGATAGTTATCCTGTAAGGTAGCAGCTGGGAATGATGAAAGGCTGGGGAAAAATTACGGTGGATATACGTGGTTCTTGCATCCCTCCTGCCCAAACTTCCCAAATGCTTCGTTACCCCTCACTCTGCAGTCTGTTTTTATTACTTAATTACTGAATTAAACTATTACTCATCCTCTGGTTTCAGTGCCATTTGAATGGCTCACAACTCATTATCCTCACACATCCCCTAAGACAGGGAAGTGCACCAGGGAAACTGAGGCACAGAGGCAGTGGGGATGCTTGAGGGGATGCAGGTTATTAAAACTAAACCCAGCGGACAACTGTATTTAACTTGCAGGAACATGAAGGTTTCAGGCTAAAAACTGCATTCTGAAAATGTGATGAGAACTGATTCACACGTTATTGACAGAGGGAAGGAACTGTGGTCAGAGTGGCAAAGTGAAGGACAATAACTTCCAAATGGCATTCCCCATTTCTGAGTGTTTCCACACTCTTTATCTAGCATTTCCTGCCTTGTTTTTCCTGCATTCATTTTGTCCTTTCGAATTTTTTTTTTAAAGCCAGAAGGGGGATTTAGACATTAGAACAGCTACTGACCTGATACAAGTTAATGATTTTATAAAACCCTTAAAAAATGCTTTACTTTAGAAGATTGATGTTTCCTATTGTATTTTTTCAATGCCAATTAATTACTTAATTCATTAGCAATGTAACACAAGAATAGTCTTTGAAAATCTGCTGCTTTGTGTAGATGCCTTTAATTATGGATAATTAAATACTGTGGAAGGACCTGATTATACCTCTGAGCATTTTCCAATCTGGAAAATGAAACACACTCCTGTACTCCTGAACACAAATAACAAAAGCTGAGCTCAACAGCCACAGGAAATAAAAAAAGATGGGAAAACAAACACCCCAAAAGCCAGAACCCCCCCAAACTCTGAGACTAAAAATGGGTGGGAATTCTTGGGAGGCTCAAGGGCTTTGTGCCCACCCTGACACAGGGTTGGACACAGTCCCTGGCTTGTTGGGGATACGAGGGGAGCCCAAATGTGCTCAACACTGAGCTGCTGCAGCCAGTGAGCAAACACGGGCCCAGCCAACATAACTCCATGTTAACACTTGCAGAAGTTGGGAACAGGTTTCCAGATGGTCCCTTGTACACACGGCAGCAATAGACAAAACTGCTAAAAAGAGCAAAGCACTTGCCAAATGTAATCATGGCTGACCTTGGAAGAGGAAAACTTGCCAAGGGCACAAGTTACTCTCTTGGTTTCTTTCTGTCTCAGGAAGAGTTTTAACCCCAGAAGAAAGCCAGAGAAATGCTTGTTTTGAAGACAGCACTGCCCCAGTACCTCCAAGACAGATCCCCTCCCTGATTCTTTGCATCCTTCTTCCCTAGGCCATGAAGGGATTGCCAAACACCGTGAATAAGCTCTCATCTTTATTTATTTCTCAGCTGGAAAAATTTGGGAGAAAAATTAAGATGGGTCTTGTGAAATGTTAAGGGCAGGATGACATGAGGAGGACAAATAAATGGGGGGTGTTCAGTCTGGCACAGATTGAACAGGAGAAACCAAGAAAAAGGAAAATGTCACCCCTAACACATGGGCTGCCTGTCTGTCTCAAGTCAAAGCAGCAACATGGCATGTTCCTACTGCATCCCTGCCCATGGCAGGGGCTGGACCGGGATGATCTTTAAGGTCCCCTCCAATCCAAGCCATTCTGTGGTTCTCTGGTGATTTGTGGGTGCTGATGTCCAAGCATGGGGTGTTGCCCTGCCCCAGAGATCCCCTCCGGGGCTGCACTGCCCAAATCCTCGGCACAGCAGCTGATTTCAGCTGAGAAATGTGGAAGCTCAGCCACCACGGGGTGAAATGCATGAGGAACTGCAGCACCTCGGACACGTTGTTGGGGTGTGGTGCCCATGGCATTTGTCAGCGCTTCCCTGAGATGGGGAAAACAAGCAGAGGAGAAGGGGCAGTGCAAACTGCAAAAACCACCATGCACACAACAGGGGAGTAAGGAAAGTTCTGGTTTCTTTGATGGGGGCTTGTAATTCCTTCCTTGGAGGCCATTCCCCTTCTATCAGCATTCCTTGAGCATTTAGATCTGTAGATACAAGTTAGGCTAAATCTGTAAATAAAAGTAGTCACCTTTATTTCACGGGCTGACCCAGCAACCATTTGGGCAGGGGTGTCTGTCAGTTCCAGGTGAAACTGTCCAAGAGGCTTATGTGGGCACAGAAGCTGGCGCTGAGTTTTTCTGCATGTAAAGCCTTCACTGCTGAGCTGTGGGATGAATGACAGAGGGGACAGATCCTCAGCTGCTCACAAAGCAAGGCAGCCAGGCCAGTTTACACCACTCTCAGGAACTGGATCACAGTGTATCTGCTCTCTAGGGGAGCATGATGTAGCCAAGAAAACAAGTGGTTTCTGTGCAAAACATAGCAAATATATTTAATTTTTGCTACTGTGGGCAGGTTTTCATTTTTTATCACAGTTTCCCAAGTCCTCAGTAATTACAGTTTGACGTTGCCTGCGATACACTTCCTTTTTGTTTGGCACAGCTTGAAAAGTAACCAGCAATTCCCGCTTGCCGCTTTCCTTGTAGCACAGCTTGGGTCCCGGAGCCCGGCGGGCTCCAGCTGACCCAGAGCAGGCTAAACCCATCCGTGAGCGGCGGGCAGCCCCGGCCCCGCTCCGTGACCGCGCCCCGGCCCCGGGGACATGAGGGATGACGCAGCCCGGGCTGCTGCCGACCGGCTCGCATGAATATTCCTCATGCAGGAGTCCCTCGGACGTCAGCCCTGCCTCCGTGAGTCACAGATCAGAGAGCCAGGCTGCTGTGGGAGAACACCCGGCTGTGGCTCGGCGCGCCGGGAATCAGGGCTTTGGCACGGACACGCTGCCGGTGCCGGTGCCTGTGCCCGTTCCTGTCCCTGTCCCTGTGCCGGTGCCTGTCCCTGTGCCTGTCCCTGTGCCGGTCCCTGTGCCGGTGCCTGTCCCTGTGCCTGTCCCTGT
>VZRZ01000597.1:21184-51049 GCA_013398175.1 Climacteris rufus
GGAGCTGCGGGCATCAGGCACCGCCGGGGTGGTGGAGCCCTCTCTGGACGCGTGAGAGCTTCCAGGGATGGGGCAGCCACAGCCACGGCCTCACCCCCCTCACAGGGAACAATTTCTTCCTAATATCTAACCCTGCCCTCTGTCAGTGTGAAGCCGTTCCCTCTTGTCCTGTCACTCCAGGCCCTTGTAAACAGTCCCTTGCCATTTTTCTTGTCAGCTCCCTCCAGTCCTGGACCTGGCTCCTTACCCAGGTGAGAGGGAGAGCCGAGCAGGAAGGACAAGTTTCTTTTCCTCATTAGAGCTGTTTCTTTTATTCCTCTCCCACTCGAATGGGGAGGGAAAGTCAAAGGCACAAACCCTTTTTGCTTTCAATAAAAACCAGAGCAGGCTGTCTGAAATAACTAACCGGGCAAAAAGCCCCTTTCTGTCTTCCCCATTGAAATATCCCAAAGTATAAAATAAAGATCTACATCTAAAGCCATGCCACCCCCTTTACCCTCCCAGATTTGAGTGAGTTTGTTCTGAAAGCTTTAAATGGGGCATCTGATCACTTCCATTTTTTTCTAACCCTTTTTAATGTACAAGCAGCGAGTTTGCTATAATTGGCCTTTTCCCAGGGAGGTTTCAGTGAGTCAGCATTTTCTGACCAACATATTCCTGTCTTCTTCAAATACTTTCAGGCAGCTGCAGTGAGAAAATCTGAACTTTGACAGGTTGGGGAGAACTTTGTGTGCTCGTCTTCTCACAGACCCACTTCTCTCAGATCCCTGGGCAGGACATCAGCACTTCTCTTGTTGGTACATCAGCTCCTGCTCCATTTATTCCAACAAAATGCTTCCCTACAAACAGTACCTGCCACATTTGTAACTGGGACAAGTTGTGGCTTAGTAGATGTAAAATGAGTTACACCAGTTTGCATCAATTGTGGGACTGGTGCTTATTTATTCCATTTTCTCCAAGCCTCCTCACTGAATTCCTTGAGGGGATTATGATTTCAGGAATGGGTACAAGCAGACTATGGACATCCTGGAGTTTACCTCCCATTAGACAGTGCTGACAGGGTCCTGTGGGTGAATCCCCTGCCCAGCCCTCTTTCCTTGAGCTGCAACAACACGGCCAGAGGCACAAGGAACTGACCCAGGCCAACCCAACAGCCACAGCAAAGAAAGCAACATCCTCTCCTCTTTCCCTCCAGCCTTTTATTTGCTTCTGACCAAGCCTAGGCCTTCAGTCTTGGGCAGTACTTCAGACTGACCATGCAGAAGGGTTTTTACAAACATGGAGAGCAAGAAAGGAACCCCCTGAACAGCCAAGCTCTTTGCAGCCTGTGCTGCAGGGATGGAGCCAAGAGAAGCCTCGTGCTGTAGGGCTGTGCCCTGGTCATGTGCCTGGTGACCTGCACTGGGAGCTGAAAGCACCTGTGCAAAGCCAGAGCACGAAGAGACACAGCTGAGAGGGAGAGGGGTGGGCCAAGGAGTGGAAGGAAATGGGTGCTGATGTTTGTGGACAGAAGAGCATCTCTGCACAACAGGGACTGGCAGATATGTGGTGGTTGGCACTGTCCCAGCCTCTCCCCATCCTACAGGGACCTGCCACGGGCAGCACAGCTCCACCACTGTCACACAGCAGCAGCGCTGCCACCCACACAAGACCTCCTTGCACCCTCACCTGCATGTGCTGCACCAAATCGTGGGTCCCTCTGGCAAAGGGCTCCACCAAAACCCCACTTATTTTTGATAAGGAGATGCACTTCACCAGCAAATCAGGGATAGAGATGAAGAAAAACACACTTTCATCTCTCTTTTTAGTCTCTCCAGCCAAAGTGATGGGTGAGTTCTCAAGTGTGCAGACACACAGGAACACCCAGGATGAGATTACTGCCCTGCTTTCCTTCACAGAGCTGTGCCAGTGTGGGAGGGACAGGAGGCTGCCCTGAAATGCAAGACTTTACCACAGGAGAGGGGATGGAGATGTAATAAAGGTGGAGGGAAGGAAAGGAAGCAGGAGGAGAAAACTTCTAAGCGCCTTTCCTAATTCTAAGTGCTCTCAGGCTTGCTCAACTCTAATCTTTAATTCATATTTTCATTACAGTCTCTTTGCTCTGTAAAGTCTGCATATCATGTAAAAGGAGCAGCTCAAACATCAATTATTTGACACAAGTCAACCCACCGTTGAAGTCCTCTACTCTACATATATGTAGGCTCCAATAAAGAAGCATTAAACATTCATTAAATTAGAAATACATGACGACAGTGTCTGCCACCCTTCTCATACAGATATGCTTAATAATCCCAACCTTCTGGAGCAGCAAAAGCAAACCCTGCCTAATCCTTTCAGAGCCCCTGGTTTTTTTTTTTTTCCCAGGCTCCTGCAATGTGCCTCTGAGCCACCCAGAGGTATCAGCAGGGCAGACCCTCAGCTGGAGTCACTCAGAGTTAACACCAAGAGACACGGACACACGGTTTGGCTTTAGGCTTCTCTTCCAGCAAAATGGTTTACAGCAATGTCATTGGATAATAAAAATGGGATAATTTTGGTCTTTTAAGTCACACCAAGAATCTGATCAGGTGGGGAACATCAACATGGCGCCTGCTTTAATGTCAGTAGGGCCTGGGCTCCTTGTGTTCTCCAAAGGAACCTGGCTTCCCAACCTGAATCTAGGAACCTTTTCCCTCCAAAAAACCCCAAACCCACCCCCTTCTCTACAAGATACTATCACAATGATAGTGAATCTTGAACTTCCACTCTCATAGGCTGGTGCACACAAATTTCAGCAACATTTTCCCAAGGGGCAACAATCACTAGGAGCAAAAGCTTCTTCATAAATATTTCTGAGTTTGAAGAGCAGTGCAGACCAGGTAACGTGTTTCCCACATCTCTGAGAGCCATGGCCACTAAGAGAGCTTTGGAGCTGGTCCCATCCCACAAATGAATTCTCCCTGAGCCTTCTCTTCAGGGTGCCTGTTACATTCATTAGAGCTGTGCTGTGGTGGAAGCATGGTTAGGACCCAGGGTACCAATTCAGGGTAGCAGCTTCCAGCTCCTGCCTGGCCTTCAGCTGTCAGGCAGAGCCTTTCCGTGCCGTGTTTAATTGTGAATTATCCCTTTCTTGCTCGCTGGGCAGAGGCAGAGCCCACAGAGGCTGGGGAAGCAGCAGGTGAACACGCTGGGTCCAGGGGCTGCTGTCCTGCTGGCTCCTGGGAATGGAGCTCTTCCAGCAGCATCCCTGTCACTGCACAGCCCAGCACCCTGGCTCTGTGCGAGCACTGAGCTGTGTGATGGAGTTAATCACATTAAGCACTGCTCAGTTCAGGGCTTTTCTGTTCTCTAAAGGCTCTGCCTCTCCCTTGCTGCTCTCAGTCTCACTGTCTTTGAAACTTCAGGAGGTGGCAGATTCAACTCAGCCCTCCCTGCTGCTGTCCAGCACCATGATGGCTGATTTTTGAAGTTTTAACCCCCACATACTTTTCCAAAGCTTTTCACCGTTAAGGATGCCTCTTCCAACAGCTGTGACCATGGGGAGCAGATCAATCTTGAATCAGCAGGGCACTTCAGCATCTGGATAATCCAAGTGCTGGAGATTTCCAAAGCAGTGGAGGGTCTAGCTCTTGACAGATGTTTGCATGGTCTAGTTCTCATCAGCAAGCTCAGCATCCATGTGCCTTTAACCCCCTGGCCTGAAGGAATGAGATGAATGAGCTCCACTGAAGATCAGTTTTAGGGAAATGGAACATGGTTCCTTTTCTCAAGGAACAGTAAAGCAAGTACTGGAGTATTTTGTCAGGTTGGTGTCTGCCTGGCCCAAATACACCTCCTCGTTTTCAGTCTTGATCTTCACCCAGCCTTTCAATCAATCCTTTTGTGACTGTGTTGGTAATGAAATCACTCCTTTAATTGAGCTAATAGGGCACCACAGTTCACACTCCTGCTGGTCATCCCCAAGAACATCATCCAGTCCTTCCTGTGGCCTCTGGAGGGGGTGGTGGCCACGAGGGTGACCGAGTGTCCCCAAAGCTGGCTGCCATCAGTCCTTCAGCAGCCATGGAGGGTGGGGTGGCTACGCTACTGCCTTCAGCTGTTGCCCTGATTTTCGCAGTTCTGGATGTTGTCATTCTTCTGTAGCTAGTTTCTCACACTTTTCTCTGTAAACATGGCCATGTTATTGTAACTGTATCTTATCATTTACATTCCTTTCTCCTGGATACAGAACTTTGATGGACATTTCCTTTAACCACTGTGATTGAGGGAGGAAGAACTGATTTCCTCCAATGAACAGTGATTTCTAAATGGATATAAAAAACAAAGAAGGCGGGTCTTGCCCTCCTTCCTTCCTTCTCTCTCATCCTGGTAACAGGTGGCTCTGTCTCTTCCTTTTGTGTCATTACTGCGACATTCAGCTGCCAGGGCCTGGGGAGGGATGGTGGAGTCCAGCAAAGTCCGGCGTGGGGAACACTTCTTCTCCTTGGCTGGGCACATTCCCTGGCATCTGCACAGCCAACCAGCACATTGCATACACTCTCACTGAAGGGGGTTTAAGTGCAAGCTTAAAATCTGGCCATTTCAGGAATTTCTGAAATAAATTAGAAGAGGAATTTTATTTAGTTGTTGGTTTGGTTTTTTTTTTTTTTTTTCTCTAAAGGGATCTCCCCATGGCTCCAAATCACTGTTTTCCACAAAGTAAATGGAGTCTTCTGTCATCCTCTTGCCACATTTTCTGTGTCACCTTTATCCTCCAACAGTTGTAAATAATCAAATGGCAGACAAAACATCCTGTCCCCAAATCCTTCCTTTTTTTTCCTCAAGCTTTTAGTAATTTTTTTCCACACTTCCTTGATTTTTTTGTCACTGATCAAGTTGGAAGCAGAGGCTTTCCAAAACAATGACCTGGAGCTTCAGCGATCCACATCTTGCAGATAAATAACAAGCTACATTTATGCAATAAAGCACAGGCACTGGTTTATTCCATATTAAAGTCTTGGTACTTCTCAAGATACCAATAATTTGGAACAACAGAGACCACATGGGAAAGTGGTTTTTTTTGTCAGTATTGGTTAACAACATGCACTGTTAATCCATTACCTTCACCAAAAAGAATTTATGTTGAGATGGAGCCTTTTGTTCCACAAAATCCCACAAAGGGTTTAGCAAAATGAACAGCTCATGTTGCCCTCCTAGGACAATGCCTGGACACAGGTTTGGTTGTCTCCTTGGTTTAGAAGGAAAAGCCCTGCTCACTGACTGCACCACCAGTGCCTCTTTCTGTGGCCCCTGGATTTTCCTGGGAGATCTCTCTGCCCTGCTTAATTTGGGAATGGAAATGAAGTTCATGAACCAACTCTGAACTGGCTGGGCAGGACAGGAACAGCCTGGCCCATGTCCAGACACTCCACTTCCCACAGTGCAGCTTTTCCAAAGGGACGCCCCTTTGGCCCCTGGGGACTCCCAAAAACCTCCTGCTTAGAAAAAAGGCACTTTTCACAGCACTTGCTAAGAAATGGCAGCTTCAAAGGTCTGCCCCCAGGTGTTATTCTACACAGAGACATGCAAAACTCACTCAGGAACATGTGTAACACGTATTAGTTTGCCAGGCTGGGGAAATCCTTGGGGGTTTCCTGAGCAAGACATGCTGTGTTACAGCAGGATCAGGCTGGGGTGCAGAATGCTTATTTCAAATTAACTCAAACAGAGAAATAATGAGCAGCAAGTTTATATTTCAGTAAATTAAGAGAGGAGCTTAGATAAAATATGGGTTTATATGCACAGAAATAAATTATTATTTACTCACTTTTGTGCTCATGCCCTCAAATATGAAGACATTTGTAGGGATTTATTAATACTTTATACATTATAATAAATACCCACAAGAACTTGGCCTGAAGACATGCTATTTTACCATTGTAAAATCTGTTGAAGGTCAAAGGGATCTTTTACTTGTGTGTGGATGGCAGGATCAGCCTCTTTACTTGGAAATCTGTATCAACTGTGATAATTTAAAACTTTAATTAAAGACTCAGTGACAGATTATCTACAAAACGTCTTCCTGCTGCCCAGTATTCCATCAGGAATGTCTCCAGAAGCCCAGGCTGAGTAAGCACACTTGCCAGGAAATATTTCACCGTGGACATGTTAGCTTTTATCTGGCTTGCTGGGTAACAAATTCTTTTGTTGAGGATTGGTGACAACAAAAGTTAAAGGCAAAACCAGACCCTAAACCAGAAATTTATAATATTTGTTCTGTTCATCTCTCAAGGAAATGAAACACAGAGGATTTCTCCCTTTGTGCACTGCAGTAGGTGAGAGTTGCTTGGAGTTGGCCAAGCAGAGGAACCCATTTAGTCTGGATCACAGATTAAACCAGAATAAGAGATGTGGGGGTGATACACTGGGGATCCCCCCATCCCAGCATCCTGCACCATTGCCAGACCACATCCAGAGGGCTGAAGGAAATGGGAAGAGCAACTCCAAGTTATGCACAGAAAGGGAGTTAAAAACACACCAACAGTGGGGCTCACCCTGCAGCAGGGCATGGATTTATGGGGAGGCACAAGCAGAGGTTTGGGAATGAGGAGTGCAGGGTCAGGGGAGAAGGGCCCACTAACACCACACAGGCACCTCTACAGCCCAGGCTTCAGGAGGATGCAAACCTCGTTGGGAATTTTTGCTCGGAAAGGCTGCGTGGATGGGTGTTCTGCAGCAGAACTTGGGGGCAGGAGGGACAGCGGATGGTGGCACCCACGAGCTGGATTGGAACAGTGAGAGGCAGCTCTGAGATCCTGCAGAGGAGAGAGTTAACTACAGTGACACACTTTTGTCTGGAGAAGTCACAATGACTGGAAATAACAACTCGGGGCCATAATTCTGCGGTCTGTCACTACCAGGAAACGTGAAATCCAGTGACCTTTCATCTCTGTGACAGAAATGCTGTGCAGCACCTGGAGCCATCGCCCTTAAAATCCACTCTGACAAATTGGATGATAGGACACGAAGGAGAAAACATCCTCTCCCTCCCTCAGCCCCAAATCTGAGCCTCCTGGTGAGCTCCGCGTGCTCCGTGTGTAGCGTGGCATCCCTTGCCAGAACAGCCAGCCTCGCATGAGCTGCAGGGTTTACTGAAGCACAAGATAGCAATTTTATTTCTTTGGACAAGAAGGAACAAATCTTCAAAGCCATTTGTTCACATTGCTCTTAAATGATGGGAGGGAAATTGCTATTGGTTTTCTATGAATCTTCAGGTCAGCAATGTTAGAATCAACAGATTTTTGCATTATCACAGAATCAGAGAATCCCAGACTGGTTTGGGTTGGAAGGCACCTTAAAGCTCATCCAGTCCCAGCCCCTGCCATGGGCAGGGACACCTTCCACTATCCCAGCTTGCTCCAAGGCCTTGGACACTTCCAGGGATGGGGCAGCCACAGCTTCTCTGTGCAGCCTGTGCCAGTGCTGACTGAATCACAGCACTTCTGCCCTTGGCAAGATGTCATTAAGAAGGGTATGAAAATCTACCTGACTGTATAGAGAGGAAATTATTCTCTCATTAACAGCATCAACAGCTAAACAAACAGGCAAGCCATGCTGCTAGCAGAGTGCAGAAAATGGTGCAGGGCTGTGTTTTAACCTAAAATGAGGATTTTCCTTACCAAAATTTTAAGGAGTAGCTTTTGAATTGAGTATTTGCACCACATGTTGTTCCAGAGATTAATTCCACCCTCCCTCCCCCCAGCTGTATCCCTTGAGCTCTTCTGTTTGTCAGTCTGAAATTATGACCACAGGGACTAAAATCTTTTCATCACACCAAAACATGGCACTGTGTTTTCACCACTCTGGCAGAAAGCAAAATCTACTGAATGGAAGGAAAAAAAAAAAAAAATTTTAAAAAGAGGGGTTCAGTCATTTTAAGTGAGTCTGTCAGCTTGTGATATCTTCATGCATTTGTGAAACTGAGCTTTAACTGACTGGTTGAAGTGGAGATCAGAAAAACAAAATTCTGGTCTCACGATGAACACACAGCTGAAAACACTGTGCTCCTCATTCATTAGGAGGTGTCAGAGGGATTCAGATGGGAACAGACACAGGAATGGCTGCTACTTTCACTTGAATCTCCCAAACTGTAACAGAAAGATGAAGGGTGTGTGCCACACTCAGCCACATCCAAGAGCAGTAACAAAATCTGATCATCAGATTCCCTGTGACAGAGACTGCCTTGGTGCCTACTAGTTTCTATTGCTGTGTGAATTACTACATTGCATTTGTGAAGAATACAGCCAGAACTACAAGCTTTGGCCAACTATTATCCGGTCAGCTCCAGCTGCAGCAGGAGGAGCAGAAAGCCCTACCAGCTGGGGGTCTCACATTTCATCCCTACAGCCAGGCTGGGACACCAGGAGGGGTTCAGCTTCCCTGCACAGTACCCCACATGTAGATATGCTCCTCAATCCCAAGGAACAGCCACGACCTCCACTGGCTGAGGTGTGCTGCAAGCCCCAGAGACCAGGATCCCCAAGACATGCAGGCTGCTCTGAAATACATCCCAGCCTGAAATGGGTTTCAGCTGCACAGCTTTGTATGTGTATCCCCAACAGATGAGTGAAGAGAGGAGTGGAGAGATTTGGTAAAGCCACAGATGAAACCTCCTGGCTTCTACTTGAGGGTTCCAATCACTACACTGTGCCCCAGAGTCTGTTCAGCACCTGGCTGATCTTCCTTCTGGCCTCCTGTCCTTGTCCCCACCAGCAGGACCTGCTTCTTTCCCTCCCTCCCTGGTTCTTTGGGCACTCTGTTTTGGGAAGAAAGATGCTGCTCACTCCTGATCACCGGGCTTGTCGGGGACTGCAGCACAGAAAGCCACCAACACCCAGAGTGGGGAGTGTGGCTCCTGGGGGAAATGATCACGGTGGTGAAGGGTTGGTAGGGAAATCCAGCAGCTGCTGGACCTGCGTGAGGGCCCCTGTGAGGCTGCACTCCTGGGAAGCCTGAGGGATGCTCCCAGGTCGGATTCATGCGACGCAAACCAGACGGGATGTGCTGCCACTGGAAGTGAGGGCAACTTGGGATGGTGCCCTGCAGGTGGTGGGAACACGGAGGCCAAACACACTTTGAGGTGTTTGTTGGGGTGTGGGTGAGTGTGAGCTCAGTGACAGGCCTGGTGACAGCCAGTGGTACCCCCAGTCACCAACCCAGGACACCAGGGTCGCTGAGGGTGATGGAAACCTCATCTGTGCAAAGGTGGTGCACAGAGCTGGGTAGCAAACCTCTCCTCTGACCTTCATCGGTAAGAACAAACCAATGAGATTTCCTATGCACATTTTCTGCTTTCCAACAGAAACACAAAGCTCAATGAAAATCTGACAAAATATTTTTCAACAAAAATACAGATACAAACATCAGGATTTCAAGTAATACTTATGGCATAATTTTCCAAACATTTTTAAATGTTGCCAGTTCTTTCAGTAAAAGTATTTTGCTTTTCCAACTCTCTGCCTTTTCTGTGTCTTAAAGAGCAGAAAATGTTTTGAAAATGTTATTTCTTTGCAAACATTTTCATTTAGGTACAAAAGCAACCATTACTCTTACACAGCAGCGGTGATGTATGTAAGAGCAAATATATACGGATCATGAATTCCAAACACGAGGAGATGAATCCAAGTAGCCATTTCTTACATGTTTAGAAAGCTGTGAAGAGGTTTATGTGCAGCTACCTTACCTTTTAATCTGTCTTCGCATCTACATGAGGAGAAAGGTGCTTTTTCAGACGTGTGTGAGTACGGGCTGTGGTACAAGACCAGGGAGACCTTTTTGGAAACAGATTTATTTTCCAAAGAGGTACTTTCAGTCATTCCAAAACCTTTCTTGAAAGTATTGATGAATCAGACTCCAATTCATGAAATCATCTCAGCAGGACAACGAGGGCCAGTGCTACACACAGACCCCAGCACACAAGTGATGATGTTCTGGGCTTGGTGGGTGACTTACTGGCCACAGAAAAAGCTCTGCCATTAATTTTTGTGACTCTTCCCTTGACCTTAGATAATAACCATTGGTTTCTTAATTTAGGGACAAAGACCCTCTCTTTTCTCATGTATTTGATTCTCTGTTAGACTAATTTTGAGAAAGAAGCAAAGACATGAAACAACAATCACCAATTTCAGGATTCAATCCTTGAAAGCCCTTGTTGAGTTAGCCATTCCATCTCTTCAAGGAGAAGACCCAGGCCAGGAAGGGCAGCTTTAATTTTCACCTCATAACTGAAGCCCATGCACCAGGAGAAGGACCAGCCCCAACGCCAGCCCGTGCTGATGGAAGCAAACCTCAGTAACAGCATTGCAATAAAATGTTTCCTTTACATCTCTGTTAAAGCCAACACAGTTCTTTCTTACCATTTTTGCAGACAGGACAACACTGCTCAGGCTCATAGACTGGGTTGACACACTCGGGGACAGCGCAGTCTGCTACAACACAGTGAACTTCATTGCTGGGCTCGCAGCGACACCATTCGCATGGCGAGGGCTAGGAACAAATCTCAAATTAGCCCGTTTCCTCCCGCAGCTCACAAGTTTGCAACATCCCCATCTTGCCATAAATAAACCCATCAGCCTTCAGTACCCCTTGACTGAGTCATTCATCGTGGGTAATGCAAGTTAACCTCTGGCACAAACCAGCAACAGCTGAAATTGGCAACCAGAACATCAGAAAAACCAGCCAGTGTGAGCTTTGTTTTCCCACAGAGGGTTTGGGGCCTTCTAAAACCATAGCTCCCTTTGCCACAAAAACTGAGCTGAAGCCACTAGGTTGTACCTTGCTCTACCCATCTGTTTTATCTTGTGCATCTGGCCAGAAGAAGAGCAGGATTTGTGGGAGTCATGAGTGGTGGTTCATCCCAGGAAGGGAGGACAGGCTGATTTTCCAGGCCATATCCCTCTCTCATGTGGACCACCACTGCCAGCCACCCTCAAGCTGTTGGAAAGACAGCCTCTCAAGGTGTTTTCATTCCCACTTTTCAGGGCAGAGGAGAATAGTGTTGCTCTTGGAGGGGCACACCCATTTTATTCTGGTTTTGTGCAGCACCCGCGTCAGGGGTCTCTGAGCACTCCCTTAACATAACCATGAGATCTGGTCCTGGCCCCTCTCCTGCTGGCTTCAACAAGGTTTGTGAGCAACAGGCTCACACAAAATATGTAAATAATTAAGAGACTGAGTAATTCTGCTGAGGCAGGGAATTCTGGATTAAAGCACCCAGCTAAGTGGTTTTGTTTCAGCACCATCAATTCAGCCAGAAATCTCTATCCACCTCCAAATTGCACAGAGTTGTTACTGTCTCAAGCTTTAAAAAGCTGTGAAAATCTGTTGAAAAATAGAAAGGTCAGTGTTCTATGGTTCACAGTGACTTATGTGTGTGCAAGTGTGATGAAAGGATGGCAAGAGAGCTAAGAAAAGAGAATAACAGGACAATTGAAAGGAAAATAACCTCTTTTCAGTACCAGTAGGTTCGATATGTAACTCCCAATTTCTCAGCATCCATCACTAACATTTGAACGAGGAAATGTGGGTATTGGAAAAAAAATCTGCTTTATGGGAATCTGCAGCAGTGGGAATCCCTCAACAATAAAAAATAAAGTGAGATGCAAAGAAAGAAGGATCCGTCCTGATGTGTTTCAGACATCAGTGATGGGTCACTCATTTCTACAAGACAGACACAACCCGTGAGCCCTGGTTTGGGCATGTAAACAGCTTTTCAGTTCACCTCTAAGAAGCTCCATATGTCTTGAGTCTAATAATTTATTCCCAGGAAATTCATTTCTACCTTAAAATGCACTAATTAAAGCTTCCCTTGCTTTGTCTCAGCGTCTGCAGTCTATAATTCCCATCACCTCTCATTTGCTCACGGCTTTGGCAATTTAGATAAAATCAGCACTCCTTGAGCAAGGGAAGAAGCGTGTGGAGGTGGAATTCCTCTCTCTAATTATCATTCCTCATTCAATCCTGCTTTGATTTCTGTCTGAAGCACCAGGAATCCAAATTCATTTGACTGACATTTCTTATTCAAAGCTATTTAATAAGAAGAAACAATACAGAAGAAAATAGACAGAGCTATTTGCTGAGGGATCAATAAGAAAATTGCTGCTTTGTTTTTCCTCATTTTAATCGCTAATTATATAGAGCAGTAGAACTAGATCTTGTGATTTGTGGAGGCTTTCACTGACGTCTCCTCCAGGACTTGTACCCATCCCTACTACTACAGTGGCTGCAATGCTAAGAAAAATGTGATGCCTCTCCAGGGCTGCAGCCCAAGCTACGGCTTAGAGATGTTCAGCACCAGCAGAAGCTGCCCCTGAACGACTCTGAACTGAGCAAATGAGACATGACACACACATCTTCTGCTTCAGCGTCGGGGGTGTAACCTGAAAGTGACACTGTAATAAAGCAGGATGTTGCCTGATGCTCAGAGCAGCTTTCCAAGAGGGAAGAGCTGTGCACAACGAGAGAAGGAAAGCACAGCCCGGCGGAACACGGAGCAAGCAGCCAGCAGATGAAGAGGCTGCTTTGGCACGAACCAGACTTTTCTCTGCCACCTCCTCTTCCCCGCTGTATCAAGGTCAGGCTGCTTGGTCTTGCCACCAGGATCTTCCTCTAGCTGACCACTTTGCTGACTTGCCAGTGCCACTGACCCCAGGGGACTCCAGCCCTTCTGTCCACTTGCTTTATGAGTGTCTTGGCACTTTCTTCCATGGGATGTGCTGTGTGATCTGATCTGCAAATCCCTGCCCTTTCAGAAAAGACTTTGCCCCAAGCACACTGACTGAGCACCTTGAAACTGTTGTCTGCAGGCTCTACATCCAAGCTACTACTTTCCCTGGAGCTGTCTTTGTGGAGCAATTATGGGACAGTGGCCAAAAAATCCTCTATCTATTGGTATAGGCAGTAGGAAGACCAAGCAGCAAAACAACAACCTGGGAACCAGTGAACAACAGGGAACCAGTAAAAGATGTCCCAAAGTTTTGTTTCCTCTTTCCTGATTTAAAGATTTATCATGAAAGAGGAGTGGTTTACACTTTTGTGGCCACTGAAGTTCTAACAACAGTTCCAGAAAACAAACTCTCATCCCTACTGAAAAAGGATACTGAAAAAATACATGGGGTTTCTGGAGTAGGAAGGAGAGAGGACACTGTCCCACACGGACAGTGTGAATGCTTTATTGGTGTCCCTTAAACTGATATTCCTGAAACAGTGTTAAGATTAAAGGATCACAAAAGGCAATAATTTATTCACTCCGCCCATCCAAGGCAGAATAATCTCTTAGAAAACACTCTAAGGAAGGATTTCACGAGATGTTGGTGGAGAAATGTTCTTCTCAGCATTGCCCAAAAGGAAAGGGTGTTCATGATGCCCAGACACCACAAGGATTTATGTCCACAGTACTGCATGGTCCTGTAGCGTCCAAGGTATGTTCTCAGAAATGGACCTATCAGGAGCCCACTGGGTCCTTGTGTAGAAGGTATCAGTCAGTACAGCACTCTGACTGGGCAAAACCAGTGCAAAGCACTGCAATTCTTTTTACCCCATCTCCACTCCTAGCAGGGGTGAGAGCCCTGACCCTCAGAGCCATCAGGGTGAGATGTTCTGTGACATTACTGTCGGTGTAGTCAAGCCAAGCTGGTGGGAAGCAGATGTGGCCAACATCTAACCACCATCCAAGGGCTTTTAACAGCAGATGGAATGGCACACAGAGCACCTGGGCCCTTCTCAGTCCCAGCACTGACCCTGATTCCTCTCTCCTTCAGCCAGACGCTTCAAAAAGACCAGAGTAGCACAATACCTGAGATCACAGCCCAACTTCTATTTCTCTTCTGTTCTCCTGATCTCAAGGAGGACTGTGAGCCCAGGTTTGGCTGGGAGGGCAGGTTCAGCCCCTGCTTCTGTGTGGGATGGCCCTGTCACACACAGGGAGAGGAAGGAGCCAGCACTCGTTCTCTGGCATGGCTGGAAAACCTGAGTCTCAGGTGCTGTCAAATGGGAAACATCTGCAATCAGCAGAGCTTGTTAACAAAGAAAGAAGGAAGGAAAATTAAAACAGAGAATAGAGAATACACACGGCTAATAAAGATTTTATGTGCACGAGCACATAATGATAAACTTGATCGATGATATAAACAAACAGATGAAAAAGGCAGCAAAGGAAACAATGAAAAACAAGATACACCCTGGGCAGGGGAAATCGGGAATCCAAATAGGATATGGGTACCCTATCTCCCAGTTTTCACTCTTGCACCCATACACACCAGCTCTCCTCCACTTTCACCCTCTCTTTGGAAGCCAATGCCAGCACACGTAGGAATTATGACTGCTAACATCACCCAGCTACTCCTCCCAGTGCAAAGTACTCCTCTCTTACAGGGCTGGGCACCAAGTGCATCCTTCTTGAGTCAGCTACAAGGCTTCCTAAACCCACAAAAATTTCATACCTCTGAGAGGTCCATTTGTGAGGGCTCCAGCAGGCCCTCGAGTCCTCCAAAAGGACTGGTGGGCAGACAGAGAGATCACATGATGAAACAGTTCTTGAGAAAATAGCCTATAAACCTGATTGTTCCCAAACTTAAGGGAGGGGTGGACAAAAGAAAATGGAAATCTGAATTCAGAGCGCAAAGTTTAAATCTACTCTTTAATGCTTTTCTAAAGCTGAAGAGAGCTGAATCAAACATTCTTTTTGGCCAAAGCAGGTGGTACAATCAACAATAATTGACACACAAAACTGGCAAGATTTTAGGCAAGATCTTGCAAGAAGCTTCTGCAAGACCTAAGCTTTACTGCACCTCAGTCACCTCATTTAGTCATAGGATTCTCTTGTCCCAAGTACTTACTGAAGCTCCTCTTCACATTTCTCCCTTAGTTCATGCCTTGCATGAACTACAACACCCTAAGCCACCCCTCTGTTGCCCCAAATGTGTGAAAGGCTTTTCTCTAACATGGATGTTGCCCTGCAAAATCTCATCAGTAGTGAATATTCTTCCTGCGTGAACAGAGGAAGCATGTCTATATCTATGAAACATTATTTTGCAGCCTCCTCTTGCCTGCCCACAATAAGGATTTCTCTGGCTACTTGCCTGCTTGTCAATCACTCTTAGCTGCTCCTACATGAACAGCTCTGGAGAGGTGGAAAGATTCACCTAGAACTAACTAAAAACCCTGCAGATGACATCTGACTGATACTTTTACTTCACCTGTTTGTTCTGTCTGTCAAAAGCACTTTTCCTCACTTTTTGCTCTGTTGCCATATTCACCAGGCTAACGGTGGTTTCCAAGCCACCCAGCTCAGGAGAGATCTCAGACCAAATTCTAAGGCTGCAGTCCCCAGTGATCAGCTGGGATTCTTCCAGCTGGCTTCACTCAGGCTCGGGGTTTGATGCTCATACCCCTCCAGGAGCTGGGACAATGGTGCTCATTTTCCAATCAGCCTTCCAAGACTGAAGTGTTAATACCTAAGCATTTCAAGAGCCAGTGGATCTTGGATCATTAAAACTGACTATACAGAGACCTGTTACTCCTGGAGACTTTCCACTGCATGAATTTAGATGCCAGTTCCTCCCGGCACGTTTAGCACAGCCACCCTAACACTTTGGACCTCTCCTCACTTTTTCAAGAAATGGCCTTGAGTTGTGTGGCATTTTCCTTGTACCTGGGTTTTCAGCCTTGTGGAAGTTCTACATCTTTGCTGGAGCCAGCATACAGGCTGCTCAAAGCCTGAGATCCAGTTGTCAGAATTTGTTGGGCTGCTCTCTTCCTCCTCCTTCTTGCACTCTCCAGATAAAAAAACCCTGAGAGGGTTTTTGTACAAGGATGTCCCATAATCCCATCCTGGAAGACTTCATCTCATTGAGAAGGTCCCATGAAGTGGTACACGAGGACCACGTCCTTGTGCTGTCTGACAGACAACAGCCCTTCACCAATTTTACCCAGCTACTCCCAAACAGTTACAGAGCAATACAGACTTCATCACTCCTGTATCAGGAATACCTGGCATTTCTTTTGGGGGGTGAAATGGAAAAGCTCCATGTAAGTGTTTACAGCCATTAATCATGTTACAATAGACCTACTGATCATCACACGGGGCTGTCCAAGTTACTGGAAGGCAATCCAAGCACTTCCACTGAATTGAATATCCCTGCCATTGGGACCTGTGATGTTTTCCAGAGCCAAACAGGTGAATTTACAACATGGCCAGAATGACTGAGCAATCTGCTCGGTTGACTGGAATTTGAAGGGGGGTATAAGCAAGGAATTAAGCCACTGGGCTGGATTTCTGAGCCCTGGGGAAAGCCAAGGATCCATCCCATCAGAGCAAAGGCAGGAGATGCTGGGACTCTCAGTAGCACTGAGAACCAGAATCAGGGATGTCAGCTTCCCACCTCCTTCAAACACCAAAAAGGACATGGTGTGTAAGGATATGCCTTTTCTAGGTGATATTGCAAAGGGAAAAAATGCTTTTCATGGCAGTTTTACTGACTATGGAGTTACAATGCTTTCTCCCCCTTTGAGAACACGTTAGAAAAAGAAGTGCCAACCCCTTAAAAAGAAGATGCCATCCTCTGTATTTCTGCTGGTGCCGAGGTGGTTTGCAATGCAATGGATCTCTGGCACTTCTGCACGCCCTGCTGTAGATTCAGATCCATGAGCTGCATTCACATGCACCTCCTGCCTACACATCTGGATGTGTCCCATCCCCTACAAGTGCTGGGCTCCAAGGAAAGGAAACCTGAAAACCATCGCTGCTGTCAGCCTCTCCCTCTTTTAGTTTTCAAGAGGCTCACAGAGAGAATCCCATTCAGCCTCTTTCCTCAGCCAGGCTGGGCTGATGGCATCCTGCTCGACGCAGACAAAACAGCAGGAAAAGCACAGTGATGCAAAGTGAAATCTGTCAAATTGGGCACTTACATCTTAAGAGGAACTGTAACTTTTAATGACTCTAAGGACAATGGCAATTCTGATGGAAATTATTTCTGTAGCTACGGTTTCAGCTGGTGAATTTATTGGCAGGAAGCAAGAAAGGGAAGAAAGTTTAAAAGGACCTGATGAATAAATTCGGAGCCAAAAATGGCTTCCACATTAGGCTGAGGTGGGAAGCCATAAACCAGGGGAGAGGAATAAAAAAGGAACTGGGATAGCATTCATCAGAGATACTCCTGGAGGAGAAATCAGAATCATTTTCATTGTTATTGAAATTGCCTGTGATCTCAGGCAGATTAGCAGAAGATTGCAGGAAAATTCAGAGAAAGCTTTCAGCTGAGAAATTTCGCAGGTGCCAAACTTGTGGAGAACGAGCTGGTGAACGAGTCCCCCTGAAGGCGAGACTGCAACGTGCCCGTTTCGCCTTTGGGCTGCTCACTTGGCTTTCACTACTAGCAGTGCCTAAATCACCACCTAATTGGTGTTAAAAGTTTGGTAAATGGCTCTTTTGTATGTGCCAATCCAGAAACCTGCAAAGGGTAAGAATTTCTCTTACCCAGCTAGTGGAGACACAGTATCAATCACACTACAGAAACCATAACCACTAGGATTTTCCATAGGTGGAAAGTTGCTCAAATAAACAATCTGTTGAGTCATTGTAGACAAGTGCACTCACTGAAAACACCATCAGGTTGCAAATGACTTTGCTACAGGAAAAAACTACTAAGTCATTAGATAATTTATCCGCAGTGAAAAAATTGGAGCTGTATCCTACTTATATGGAGCACTAGCAATACAAATGAACTTTGCCATCCAGAAATTGAAAAATGCTTGCACCATGCTGCAGAATGGAAAAGCAAGGCCCTGGCTTCTAAGAAGCAGCAGAAGGAGATGCTGAGGTCCTGTTTTTCTAAGGGGCACCTCAACACACACACAAACATTACTAGCATAAGAGTCTTTCCAGTATGCTGGTGACCAGGATTGGATTCTAGAGATGGAAAGGCACAAGGATGGTCTAATACTCATGTATTCCTCTCCTCCCCTCATTCCCAGGCCATGCCTGTCCCTAACTGGAAACACCACTATCCTTGCCACATTCCTGGGATTCATTCCTGGGGAGCTGTACAGATCAATAAGGGAGAGAAGCACAAAAGATGTGCCTCATGCTGGGTATCCTGGGCCCACATCTGATGATTCAGCATTGTGATGGCATTAAGAGCCTTGCTCTCATAGATTTGCTCTGTGCCACACGATTTGATGAGTTTAAAAGGCTCCTGGAACCACGTCTGGGTCTGAGGAGTGACTCCTCCATTAGCTGATGAGAGAGAAACAACCTTGAGCTGAGTCCTGGCCCTTTTTTCCACCAGAGCTGTGTATCTGCGGTCTCGTGGTTGCTTTTCTCTCCCAAGAGCAGGAGCAAAGCTTTCTGTAAGAACATGACTTTGCACTTCTTCCATAAGAACGCTCTCTTTCCTTTGATACGTGTCTCATTTCACTCCTTACAGTAGTTGCACCTCACATACCCCGGGGCTGAGGGGACTGGAGTTCTCTAGTACTTGGGTGATCATTTTTATGACTGCACTACAACAGTTTTTTAGTTCAGACAGGCCCAATGCCCAGGGAAGGAAACCCCTTCTGAAAGGTTACAGATATGACAGATGGGCCTGTGGTTCCAACGTGTGAAGTGCAGCCCCGTTTGGACACAGACAAAATGCCTGTGTGTGCTTCACATTTGCCAAGCTTCTTTTAATGGCAGCAGTGAAAGTGAGCCCAGCTGACAGCTTCCTGCTCCCCATCCCCTCCTGGCTGGCTCTTGCAATGAAGGAGCCACGTGCAGGACAAAGCCTCCTGGAGCAGGGAGAAAGGAAGCAAGACCTGCTCAGAAAGGTGATCCCATTTACATGTGTTTTCCCTATACCTGAATCTGCTGGTTCCTCCTTTGTTCACACTGAGAGATGGGAGAAGATGGTGAGATCAGCTCTGTCTACTGATAAAACACTGATTTTATTTTGGAGGTAGGTGTAATACAACCAGCCATCACTGAGGAGTTCTGGACCATGGTCCTGTTCCTTCTGCAGTTTCCTGTCTGGACTGTCAGATAGCCACAGCACTGGCCAGACTATGGATTTACAGCAGTGATGGATCTGGACTCTTACTCACAAGACAGCCAGGTGATGGTTATTTAGCTGAATGCAATCTTTGAGCCAGACTGCTTTGCCTCAAGACAAGCAGCTCAGGCAGCTGGAAATCAGCAGGGTGATGGACTGGTGATGGACAGTCAGGGGCAGGTGGGAGCTCCTCCTGCCCTACACCACAGACTTCAGTGCTCTGTCACCCTCAGCTTCAGCCTTTCACGTGGTTTTGCACCTCTTGTGCCCTAAGGGAAGTTGGTCCCTGGTACTGCAGCAGGAGCTCCTGCATCCCACCAGCACCCCAACGTGCTGCCCTCCTTCCTGAAAGCTTGCCTCAGGCCAGCAGCATGCAAACTCCACAGAGAAGTATCTCCCTGGTATGAACTTCACAGCAGTGTGACATCCCAGTGGGTCACTCGGGATCCACAGAGCTGCAGCAGTTCAGAGCAGTGCAGAACCTGCAGACCTTTAGTAGCTGGCACTAAGGAGAGGGCATTTAACAAATTATCCTGTCTGCCCCTTCCATCCAGTGCTTGCAGGCAATGCTTAAACCCTCAGGAGAAGAACCAGCAGGGTCTGGGAGGTTTCTGTCCCACCGGGGATGTTACCACGTGGTTATGTGCACAAGGTGGGAAGGATGTGAACTGAAAAAGGTTTTGAATGGGTTGCCTTTGATAATTAAAGAATACACTGGGGTCTGCTTACACAGGAGGTACACAAGCTAAGCCTCAGTCAGGAAGGTTTTAGTGACTGGCAAGATCACAGATAAAAGACTGAGAGATTCCCTGCTTTGAGGAGCTGTTTCAAGCCCTATTGCTTCTCCAGGCATACTGATTTCACTGTAATTCCCAAAGAATTACCTCTGAACTCACCCACAACAGAGTAAGGAAGCCTAACACTACATGTATTCTTATTTTGCAAGTAGACCAAGCATTGTCACTACATAACTTAATTAATTATAGTCTTTAAAACAGTAACTAGATGAATTGGCTAACAGCATTATTTTTAACAAATGCAATTCTGCATAAAACACATTCCAGTGGCAACAAACACATACTTGCACTTTTCCTTGCTCTGGTAGGAAAGAGTTTCCTAAGGAAACTTCTCACCAATGAGCTGTGAGTGATTTTAGGGATGACATCCTTCATAAGCTGATGACCCAAGGACCTCCTGCTCACCAGCCCCACAGAAACACCCTGGGTGACAGAGATGAACAGCTTGGGACAGCCAAGGGGTGAGCACTTCTCTCCTTGGCCCCACTGTGTGTTGTCTGGCACAACAATGAAGCCTCACATTTGATTTTACCACTCTTGGAAGGAGCTGGTAACACCTGCATGTACTACATATTCCATTTTCTTAACAGGATGGCTCCAGCAGCAACGGAGGAAGGGCAGGGGAAGTGCCAGAGCTTCTCCTCTGGCTGTGCAGAGATATCCCCTCTCTTTCAGCAGAACCCTGTCCTGGAAGCAGCAGAGCCAATGGGCCATTTCCTGCAGGGAGGAACGGCAAGCCCAGGCACAGCTCTGGCAGTACAAGTGTTGGGCACACATTAATTCCTGTGTCGTGTTTACTGGAAAAACACCAATCCCTTGGGATTGCACATCCAGGCCGAGTTCTGCACTGTGCTGCTGCACTGTGGCTGAAACAGGGTGGCCTGTGCTCGACTCCTGGTGATTCTGAGTCGTGGGGATGCTCAAGTTTTGGGTCTCCTCCATTTCCATGGGGAGCTCTGACACTTTGTGTGTGGTGCAGCCAATGCCTCTGAGCTTTTGGGGCCTCCATGTATTGCTGTGATCTGGGGAAGAAAACTCCATGGATTTTTTAGCCAAATTCTGAATAAAGCCCATCTTCTCTCACCTATTGTAATAATATATTTGTGCATAATGCGATATATATGTTACAGAATCACTGGCTAAGTACATAGCATAATTTTAAAAATAGGTATCACTATAGATCAGTATGTGACAGGCCTATCTATTTTAGTATGTTTTCTTGGTACAAATTATGACAGAAATACAGTAAGTCAGTAATTTTAGATTCCTTTGCATAGACATTGTCACTGTAATTTTGCCAGGAGGGAGATAATAAATCATACTTTTCCATCTGACTGATGTTCTGTTTCCCCTGTCTGATTTCAATGCTGTATGCTATCTTCAGAGCTGGCATTGTTCATGGCTCCTTTTATTAAAGCACAGGCACATTATTGAAATTTCTTTTGTATTATGATTTTCTAGCCATATGTGAAATTGCAGAACACACAAGAAGGGAAAAAAAAAAAAGAAAAAGCCCCACTTGTTTGAGTCATAGGAGAAAAAAAACCTGCTACACACATCTTGGAGAGAAAAATGCCAATATTAAAATGGTGGCCCTGTGCTGGCCCTCTCCACCCAGGGCTGCCACACTCTTGTGTCTCACCTAACAGCAGCACCCCATCAGTAAGGCTCTGGGAGCATCCCAAGTGCTCCATTCATATTTGATAAGCTTGCACTCCTAGGCTGGGTAACTCATGGTCTGAGCCAGGCTGTTGTTTACACCACTTAATTTTTATTTCTGGCACAGCTCTGGGGGTGGGGAATCACTCTGTGGTTTCACTGCCTCCTTTTCTCCATCAAGATGGACACACTGCATCCCAGAGGCTGGGAGATGCTGGGATAGCAGCTGCATACGTGCTGGCATGTGCCTTTTGATGAGAGGCCTTGCTTTGTAAGTTATATTCAGATAATTGCATTAATAAAACATTTTAAAGAGCATTAACAAAGGAGAAGGAGGTGCCTCTACTCTGAAGTAAAGGTTTCCATAACGAGCTGAGAATTAGTGTATGATAATGCTATGCTTACACAGTCCCTCATATATTTTGGGTTCTGATTACACCCTGAAGAACCCTGCTAGAGCTGTGTCCCTACTGTGCAAAGCACTGTTCAAGAAGACATAAAGTCAGCAAGATACAAAAACCTTCACTGAAGGATTACAGGTGATTTGTGGGCAAAACAAAGCAATGAACTTAAGATATAGTGGCAGGGAACAGGGGAAAGAAAAATAAAGTAGAACTTCAGCAGTGAAATTCTGGCTCTTTTCAAGTCAGCAGAGATTTTGCCCTAGAAGCAAAAATTTCACCTTTCCTGCTTTTTTTTTTTTTTTGCTTTTGTTTCGTTTGCTTTCTTTTTTCCAGTGTGGAGGAAAAGGGCAAGAGTTCTTTTCCCATCTCTCCACACTTTGCACACTGGATGCAAAAGGTAAATATTTGGGCATCATCTCGGGACTTTTTGAGTGAGGATAGGTTTGGGAGAGCAAAGGTGGAAGGGAAGGGGACAAGGAGGTGGAGAAGTTATTGAGAAGGGCAGGCAAATGAAAGGCAGCAGCAGAGGATAAGCACTGGCAGGGCCAATGGCTAGAAGAAATTGAAGCTCTGTGCTTGACAGAAAGCAGGATGGCCTCTGAAAAGCACCCAGAAAATGTCAAGAGTGTTTTAAAAGCTCAAGTTCACAACTGCAGGTTGAAGCTGCTCTTCTCACTTAAACACCATCAGGAAGGCCAAAACCTCTTGTGTTCCTACCCAAAGATAACTCATCCAATGTTCTGCCAGGCAAACACAGATATTTTGTCTGTGCTCAGGAAATTTCTGCCATTGCCTTGGAGGAGGATGGCAGCATGCTACCAAAACCCACATGGCTGGGACTCACCCTCCTGCAGGGACAGGGAGCAGTTCCTGCCTGTCAGTCTAAAATGGAGGGAATATTTCAATGTCATCTCAACAATCTCTTGTGAACAAGCCATTCACCTCCCAGCAATGGCATCTTGCTGCAGATCCACAGCATATCTGCAGCAGGTTATTCTGGATGCCTCTCTGTTGGGTGAGGAGAGATCTAGGAAGTTCAGAGCTGATTAGGGACTTTCCAACCTGACAACGGCTCCTCCGTGGCTACAAATGCACCCAGAATTCCATTTCTCAAGTGTGGATAGGTGTGTGCTTTTCTGTCAGGAAGCCATGCAAGGCAGTAAAAACTAATCAGCACTCAGGGAAGCTGTTGCCTCAGTGACATTTGCACGATGTCTCCATCAGCTGCCAGTGAACATCCGTCTGGCTGGCGGAACACTGTCTCCTTAACTTTGCATCAGCTGCTGGCTGGGAACACTCATTTAAAACACAACCACGTGTACTTCCAATAACCAAGACCAATCTCTATCTGCTTGTTTTCCCTCTGAGAAGCAAGGGGAGAGTTAACAACCTCCCTGAAAGATCTCTGCTCCTACAGGCGAGCGCGGGGCGCTCGGGACTCAGACCTCAGCCTCCAGGACTGAAATCAAACAAGGATGATGTGTGGGAGAACAAGCAAGCTGCAGGTGACCCCGAGAGTCCCTGCCAGATGTCTCTGGAGAAAACAGCCTGAGACTTGCAGCATCCTTCACACCTTCCCTGCAGCCACCACAGCTGCCCTCAGCCCTGCTCTGAGAGCGGCCAGAGAGGACCAGAGGGACCGCATCTGAGTCCAACAAGGAGACAAGTGTAAAACAAGGTGGGGAAGAGAGATGGATCCCACTAAAACCCACCAGACCTACCCTTTCTCCTGCTCCACAGGTATCAAAATCCTGACCAGTGGGCATCAATCTTCATTTTACGTATATTTGAATCAGATCATGATTAACATTAGAGAATCAGGTCACGATTAGAAATCAGCTTAACATTAGAAAGACTGTGCTGGCGTTTTCTGCAGGGGTTTCCAGGTGGAACCACAGCCTCAGCCAAAGTTGGGGATAAGTCCCACTGCAACCAGGGGGTGAGGCAGGCTGTGTATGGGCAGCTGGGGCCCCAAACCCACCAACATCTCCCAGGACCCATAACAGAGCTATGAAGATGCTACATGGGATTACTAAGCCATCTGTCAGGGATACAAGGTTTTACAACAGGATACAAGAAAAACTCCTAAAGGGTTTAATTTACAATTGAACTTCAGTTCAGCATTTCAGTTGCACATGTTAATGATTGAGGGGCACAAGGATAAATATTTGGACAGCTGTCTGAGCTACATGGCTTGTTGTCTTGTTTGTGTTTTGTGCTTATGACTGTTATGACTCAAAAAATCAGACGTACAAGATCAGTTCACTAGAAGAAAGCTAAATGTTCAAGAAATGGGCCTTTGTAACTACTCCTTTATAGTTACTGCCAATGGTAAGAAAAAAGATTAAATCCCACTTGGATTTCTCACCCCAAACCTAAGCAAAAATCTAGAAACAACACATGAAAATTCACCCAACACAGATTTTGATATCATAGGAAAAAAAGTCAGAGGGAAAAAAATTAATCCTAATTTGTGAAACATCAGGCAGCTGAAATTTCTACCAGATGAGTCAGTCCTGGCACACACACACAGACACACACTTGCAAAAGATTTTTAAATAGAGGCTAATTTCAGCTGAAACTCAGCAGTGACAAGCACTTCTATAGATGACGATTTGGAACCTACATACCAGCAAAAGTAAATCAAGTGGGTGAAAGGGTTCTGAGACCACATAAAACAGTGCCTCTGTTTCCACTGAAAGCAGCTTGGGTTTGAGTCAGAACGACTGGAGAAAGCCTCCTCTTTGACTTCAGTGTGTGTGGAATGGACGTGAGAAAGTTTGCAGACCTTATAAATTCAACAGCATGAGGGAAGAGCAGAGCTCAGAGCCTGTAAAACCTATGAACTGCTTAGGATTTAATCTGCAGAGAGAGCAGGTAAAATCTTTACTCTGTTGAAATAAACAGCAAAATGCTTGGGTGCCTCAAAGTCAAGACTTCAGAGCAGCAGCTTCCTGAATCTTGATGTTCTGTCTTTCCTATTGCATTTATGAAGTCAGAGTTCACAGGTGCTTCTTTTTTCCCCACCAAACACTCCTGGAAGTGATCTTCCATTGCCTGATTCTCCTGCAGTAAAAACCAACTCACTGTTTATTCTAGGTAAACACACAGATTCCCAAAACATTGGTTTCTGCCCTATTCCACAACATATTGAGCTCTCAGCAAAACACAGGCCTAGGTCAAAGTTTGACTGTCAGCTAAATTAAGTGTGAAGGATCTCACAGTAGTCCTGGACAGAAGGTTACTGTGTATTAGAGTGGTGTGACACCATCTACTTTGTATTTCTCAGAGGCTACTGGAACTTTGCTTTCCACAAAACAACCCAAGTACTTGAATACAACAAGTATTCAAGTATGAAACAGATGGCTCCTAACTCTCTCCAATAGCCTTTCTCCCCTATATTCTGTTTCCCCAGAGTTCAAGCTGTTACCAGGATGCAATTATTTCTTTCTGCAAAAGTGATTGCTACTTTTCTACTTCATTCACACACAAAAGATACTTTAATGACAAGATCTCTCTCCCTCACTGAAATCTCTTCGAAGAGTCCTTATAAATTTCTGCTTCATAAAATCCATCCAAAAAGAGTCCTTATAAGTGTCACATAAAAACCTGACCAGCTGGGTGGGACATCTCACCACCTGACAACACAGCAGTCAAAATGGGACCACTGAAGTGATCATGGGATGAAGTTGGGCCAGGCCTTCCCGGGGCAAGAAGAAACTGTTATCAGAGCAGTTCACAAGATCAGCACCTTCACATTCCTCAGTGAAGCAAAGCAGGTGGTCAGGGTGGCCCTCATGGAGATGTTCCTCATACATTTGCTGTACTTTGTGTTGGTGACATTAAACTGTCTTGCCCAGACTCAATGACTGCAGTTCCAGATGCACAGAAAAAGATGGACATACACCACACATGATAGAAGAAAGGAACTAACTACTGCCTTCACTGAAAATGACAATTTCTGGGGAAAACTGTCATCTGTGTCACCAAGAACTGGTGAAGTACACAGACCTAAATGAAATTATTTTCATTGCAGGAAAGACAATAAACTGGTCAAGTGTATAATAAGATGGGACACACAGCCTGAAGAGTTATAGGCTGCTGTTAATTATGGAGGTTCAACTCTGGCAGCCATGTGACCTGGAGAACAATCTCCTGTACCTACAGCTTTTACAGACCCCGTTCTTCCTTGTGAAATGCTATTTTCCTTAGCAGAATTGAAAGCATGTGATCAGACTCATTGGAATGAGAATTGCAGGTTGGGTAATGGTTTTTGAAAATACAGTCTTGTTGTAAAGATGCATTTCAGGATTTCTTGACAACGTTCCTAACATGAACTCAACAAGGAAACCCCATGTTTCTCATTACTTGAGATGGTCATCTGCCTAGGAATTCATCTTCGCCATTCCAGACAGCCTTATCACAGTTGAAATGAAAAAATTAAATAGAGTTTACCATCTACTCATTTGCATTCTCATACAGTTATGAGTAATGACTCTGAGCTCCATGCCATCCATTTTTTGCTATCCAAATTGCAAAAGGGGTTCTAAAAAAGCACTCAGGACCGGTTTACACACCGGTGGTAGTCCAACATGATCCATGCTACGAGCAAAGGAGGCAGATGCAGAGGGCTGGCAATGCCCACAGGGGTTTTCCCTGACCACTGGCCCTCAGGGGGTGCTCAAAAGGGGGAGGTGACAGTTTTTACATGAGCCAGACCTGCATGACTGCCTGAAAACAACTTTAGCTTTGGCATCAATAGCAGTAAGCAAATGCTGAGTGCCTTTGAGAGTTCCCTGCAAAACCACAATTCCTAAAGCATATTAATATGAAATACTGAAGAAAGGCGTCCATACCTTAAATTCCTCCAAGATTTTGTAATTTTTCCCATGGTATTCACAAAAGTTTTTCACTTCTTTGCATTCTGGACAGCATCCATTGTGTTCCACTTTTGTGCACTTTGGGTGGATTTTAGGGCATTCTGGTTGATCGCAAACAGGTCCATCCTCAGTACAGACACAGGGACAGTTGGAATGTCCCGGGAAAAAACGTTCTCCCAGTTTGTACACAAAGCCACTGTCATCCACACAGCCCTTCCCCCGGTAATCGTCAAAGATCAGATTGTCATTGCTGGAGGTCTGGTCCCCTTCATCAGCGGGGTAGTCTTCATGATTGATGGCAGCTGCAGTGACCAAACCAGGCAGTACAAACAGAAGTATCCAGGCTTCATGGACACGAAGAGCCATCCCCCTCCTCAGCTTCTCCATGGGATCTCAATGCCACATACAAACGGTTGCTTCCATAGGGAGACCAGTGTTGTGGTCTGAAAACAAACAGTTTTAAGTGAGAACAAACTCAAAATTCAAGGACTATTGACTTATAAAGGTCATAGTTTCAACCAGCAGCTCAGAATAAATCTGAGTTTTTAAACTGCACAGAAAACTACCACCGTTTCACTTGAAGTAAGCCTCTTGTTAATTATTGTTAAAGAGAACTTAGACACACGTGCCTGGAAGCTTATGCCCACAAGATATCTCTGAAGGAACGGTGGCTGACAGAATCATCTAATTTTTACTTTCCTCGTTTTTGCAGTTGAGTTTTTGGATGCACCAGGACTTAAAGCAGCTGCCTGAAATTGCACGGTGATGGGCAGCTCGGAGGGTTTTGAAGCCAAGCTTAAGCATGGTCTAAACCTCCTGTGGTGGCCACTGTCCCCTGGTGCTACGTATGGAGCACAGCCCACTTCCTTAAACTGAGGTGGGAAGCCTGAGCTGAAAGAGGAGTTAAGGATGATCTGTTGTCAGATCTGTGCGTGATCTGAAAGACGGTGCTGGGTTAAACTTGGGCTGCGAGAGGTGGAACAGTACAGAATTTTATTTACAGCATTTCTGAAGAGGGACTTCTGGGCTACTGACACAGCCCAGCCTGCAGCAGGTACCTATAATCCCGACAGGAGCAAAGATGCAGTTCACCTTCTCCATTATTCAGCATTTCAGTAATTCCCAGCGAAAAACGTGGAGGGCAGGACGTTAAATGTCTGCATAATGCATGGAGCCGCTGAAATGTGTCTGCCTGATTAAGCTGGAGCCTGTCTAAAACTTGGGGAGCGATGCAGCAGGGCCCGAGCTTCGGCGAGCTGCGCTGAAGCGGCGGAGCGAGGAAGGAGCCCGGCAGGGAGAGGAGCTGTGACTGACCCGGGAGAGCCCGGCAGGGAGAGGAGCTGTGACTGACCCGGGAGAGCCCGGCAGGGAGAGGAGCTGTGACTGACCCGGGAGAGCCCGGCAGGGAGAGGAGCTGTGACTGACTCGGGAGAGCCGGCGCCAGGCGAAGGCTCCGCGCCGCTGCCTGGGGAGCGCTGCTGGCTGCCCACAGAGCCACACCGCTGCCACCAACCTGCCCGCACACCGGCCAGCAAGCTGCCTTCTGACCTCTCTGAAGAGAGCTGGGCAAAGTGTTACACGAAACTTTTACATGAGATGGAATATCAGCATTATATGGACTGCAGAACTACGGAGGTAGAGCCTGGCACAAACCAAAAAAAAAAAAAAAGGACTGTTGGGATGCGTGTGCCATCTCTTCTTTCCCTGCATTCCCAGAGCATGCACACACAGGCACACAGAGTCTACACAAACAT
Source organism: Climacteris rufus (assembly GCA_013398175.1). NCBI lineage: Eukaryota > Metazoa > Chordata > Aves > Passeriformes > Climacteridae > Climacteris > Climacteris rufus. Next base: position 49,722 of record VZRZ01000597.1, read on the forward strand.
GCATTAACCTACACACACGGGCAAACACGTACTCCCCTCCACCCCTCGGGGAGACATTTTTTACATATTGGCATTTTTGGTGGACTGCAGATGTTCAGCAATTAATTCTCCCCTAATTGAAACAAAAAAGCAGCAGCAGGAGGAGAGAGCTTTAATCCCAGAGAAGCAGCTAAGGGATCCTGTTGACAAAGCAGTTTTTCCGAAGCCACAACAGAGGGAGACACCGGATATTACACAAGCTTTATCAAATTCAGAAAGATATCTTCTTAATTGAAGTACTAGCTGTGTTTCCATCACCAGGACTATGCACCCTCTTGTTACTACTATCAGCAATATCTACTGTAACATGCTGTTTGGAAATCCAGCGATTCATGCAGAGACTGCTGCTTTGCATATCTACAGAGCAGAGAATCTCCCCACCTAACGCTACAGGTAGGTTGCAACATTGCAGATTCGTGGGCATTTAGGGGAAGAAAAGAAAAAGCAAGCAAACGAAGTAATTCCTATCTGAGATAATGGAGATGATCTGTTGGACTTTGATGAGAAAGCTCTCAAAAAAATGCGTATATATATATATGTGTGTGTGTGTATGTATACACACGTATATAAAAGTTCTCCACAGATCACAAATAAGAGCACTATATTTTGCTACAGCAGCTGAGATGTCCCACAGCAACTCACGGGCACTCGGCTCGATCCTGGAAATCAGACAGACTGCAGACGTCTTGCACGGACACATTTCAACAAGTAAACAAATGCTGCTCAGCACAGAATTAGTTTACAGCTTGAACTTTCTTATCATTTCTCATCCTGAGAGAGGCCAGGATCGTAGGTAAGTCTCTGAGCGAAACGTTTCCATCTGCCTTCCCTCACCCCAAGTGAATAATTCACACCTACCTGATCAGGCTCGATGTGAAAGCAGAGAGGGGTCACAGGCCAACATGGACTGAAAGGTTAGAAACAGATTAGTGAAAGCAGTTCCTCCTAATCACGTTTTCGGTGTTGACTCACGGACAATCCCTTTGCCTCCACCTCCCATCGCAAAACAGGGGAGCGCGGCAGCCCAGCAACCACAACATGAGAATTGAGCTTTAACCCGGCGCCGAGGATTCAGAGGGAGCGGGATTCAGGCGGTCCGGAGGCTGGGATGCCGCGGAGAAACCCCGGTGCCAGCAGCAGAGTCATCGCGGCGAACTTGGGCTGCATCTCCTCAGGTCTCGGGGCGGGCGGGCGAGAGAAAACAACCCATCCCTATCCCCTCCCTGTGCCCGGCGGATCTCCTGCGGCTCCAGCTTCGCCTCGGCGGGGGAAGGGGGGGAGCGAGCGCG
>VZRZ01000597.1:51306-94061 GCA_013398175.1 Climacteris rufus
GGCGACGGCTCCCCTCAGGTCCGCCGGTCCCCCTGCGATCCGCCCGCTCCCCTCAGATCCATCGGTCCTCCTCAGATCCCCCGGCTGCTGCTGCCCTCAGCCCGGCTCCCCTCAGATCCGCTGGCTGGAGCTCTCCTCAGCCCGGCTCCCCTCAGCGCAGTTCCCCTCAGCCCGGCTCCCCTCGGCCCGGCTCCCTCAGCCCGGCTCCCGCTCCCTCAGTCCCGCTCCCCTCGGCCCCGATCCCTCAGCCTCGCTCCCCCTCNAAATCCAGCGTCTGGGGCTCCCCTCAGCCCGGCTCCCCTCAAATCCAGCGTCTGGGGCTCCCCTCAGCCCGGCTCCCCTCAGCCCCTCTGTGCTCCCCAGATCCGGCTCATCGCCGCTGCCCCGGCGGTGTCCGGGAAAACATCCCCCACGGCCGCATTGTGGAAACTTCGCCTCATCTTCCTACAGGCTGCCGCGCCGGGGAAGGGGCGCCCCGGCTCCTGTGGCTCGTGCTGCGCTACATTAAAAATCAATCTCCTTGCAATTCGGCTGCGCTGGCATTAGGCGTCATTGTAAAGCTGTTTCTCCAGAAACCACCAGAAGAGAGATTCTTGGTGTTGAGGAAAACACGGTGTGAACAGAAAGAGCGAGAAATTTTGGGGTTTATTTGGATAAAATGCCAAATAACGCTCTGCGCAAACACAAGCTATTAACCTACAAGCGCACACTGCTGTGTTATCAAACCATTTTTGCGGAGGGCGATGAAGGCCGGGTGTGTCACGGTGCTGAGGTCCAGATGCAAACCCTGCCGTCGGCGCCCGCGGAGAGCAGGTGGTCCTGGCCTTTGAAGCGCACGCAGCGCACCTCGACCGCGGGGCCCCGCAGGACGGAGAGCTGGCCCGCGGCCAGGCACAGCACCTTCACCGAGCCCTCGCTGCTGGCCACAGCCACCACGCCACCTGAAACAGAGCAAAGGCATCCACCTTGGCAAAGGCCACACAGAGAGAGCTGCGCTGGAAGTTTTGAGATCATGGCTTTGAAGATACGTGTGTGCTCCTGTTTTCTGAGAAATTAACTGAAAGTTGGACAGATAAATAAGAATGAGATTGGATTTTGGAGCAAGTAAGCCAGTCTGGAGACCCTGATGTTCTCCTCGCTAGGAACATGGCTATTTTACTTATAGAATCACAGAATCTACTGAGTTGGAAGGGACCTACAAGGAACCAACTCCTGGCCCTGCACAGCACCATCCTCAAGGGTCACACCATGCGCCTCAGAGCATTATCCAAACACTTCTTCAACTCTGCCAGGCTTCTTGCTGTGACCATTCCCTGGGGAGCCTGTTCAGTGCTTGATCACCCTGTGGAGGAAGAACCTGTTCCTGATGTCCAGCCTAAACCTCCCCTGACCCAACTTCAGGCCATTCCCTTTCTCTGGTCCCCACAGAGCAGAGATCAGTGTCTGTGTCTCCTCTTCCCCTCATGAGGAAGTTTCAGACTGCAGTGAGCCTCTGCTCAGTCTTCTCCAGGTGAACAGACCAAGAGTCCTCAGCCGCTCCTCATGGAGCTTCCCCTCAAGGCCCTTCACCATCTTTGTTGCCCCTTGGACACTCTGATAGCTTAATATCCTTCTTACATTGCAATGACCAAAACTGCACACAATACTCAAGGTGATGCCACCCCAGTGCAGAGCAGGCCAGGATAATCACTTATATTTGGATACAATTTTTCAGATTCTGACACACAGAGTGAGCACCAGAGGAGTAGATGCTTTCTTAATACCTGGAGGTATCAACGTCAGACCATGCTTTTGACACTGCTTTTGTTGTACAGCTCTAAGACATGAAGATGTGGGTTTTCAGCTGAATTTCCAGGAGGTCAGGCATCTGACCGAACTGAGTGCCTTGTTTCTTAATATCCTTATGGAAAAAACAATGATAATTAAATCCTGAGTATAGAATTGGGTTTAGCAGTAGAAAAAAGAAAAGAAAACCTAAGGAGTTCCTGTTTGCCATGTGCTTATTTACGAATCAAACGGACTCACTTAAGGAAGCAGAATGTGTCTATAAGTTTATTATCTTCCAGCTTAAATAAAAGCAGAGCTAATAGCTGGTAAGTGATACGTTTGAAGCACCTCTTACTTACCCAGCCCTCAGATAGAGATTCTCTCCTTTAGAAATTAACTATAATAATCATGAGTTTCACGTACCAAAAAAAAAAAAAAGGAAAAAAAAATCAATACATTCATTTCAAAGCTGATGTGGCCCTAACAACAATGGGATCACTGTACTGTCAGTCGTGATCTTGGTCAAACACCTTTTTCTATTTGGAGCAAGTTCAATATATCCTCCAAACGATTACAGATCTTCTTATGTATCGAGATTTTCTCTCTGAAAGCAAAGACATCACCAGCAGAAGAATAATTAATATTGACACTGACAAAGTCAATCTGGCACCAGGGTCATAATTCTGGGGAAGATTATGCAACATAGGAGATATTTTGCTATTTTTAGTAACTCAGGTTATTCACTGAGTAGCCAATGGGAACATACTGCCCAACAGACGTGAGTACGCAGGAATCTGTCCCAGTTTTAACAATTTAGGGCCTTGGTTGTGCCTATGTGATGTACAGTTTATCCAGGCAATATATTGTCCCTCCATTCAAGCTAGGTCATAACAATGATGTTCTCTGTTCTGCTCATGAAGATCTGATGGCTTCATTTCTCCATTTACCAAAGGGAACACGTAACCTAAAACATCTTACAAATGCCCCGAGAATATTTAACCACGAGCTATGCTTAGGGTGGTCATGGACATTTGTGCAGGAAAGGGGACTAGGAAGTAGAGCTAACCATGATAAATATGCCCTATTTGCAAACCTTTATAACTACCCGGCTTCTTCATCTAGAACAAAGCCTGACACAGCAAAGATCTGTAGGATGGATTAGAGTGTCCAAAGCAGCAGATGTGAATATTTATTATAAACTCTTCTCCAGCAAGTCTTTGCTGACAGAAGCATTGCATATGGATTGCACTCGCAGCGAGACTCTCTGGGCAATCGTGGGATGACTTCTCCAGGAGCCAAACAAATGCCATTTTGCCTGGAGCCCTGACACCACAACAGCTGGGCAGGGGGTTGATGTCACTTCCAGCTTCTCAAAACCAGTAATGAAACCAGTTGTTACAAAGAGAGAGGGACAGGCAGGAGAAAAGGTTTGGATAGCTGCAGTCCACTTGCAGAAAGTCAGGGCAGGACAGGGTGACAACTGAGACAAAGCTTCAGCTCATTCACTCCCCAGGCTGAGCAGGGCAGGGGCAGACCCCAGCCCTGGGTTTTGCTGAACGCTTTGCCAGGTAAGTCACATGCCTGAAGCAAAACAACAGCACTCATCCTGTCATTCCCACAGTACTGGGAAGGGACAATAAAAACCAATTAGCTAGGAGGTGCAATAATACCCTGCACGTGCCTTCATTGCTGGAGAAAGGGTTTATGTGCACTAGGCAGCCCCGGTGAGGCATGATTCATTCCACAGGAATTTCTCCCTGGGTTAGGATGTGTCACTATGGTTGACCATGAGGACAGCTCAGCAGCAGCAGGAGGCACAGGCAGATGCATGCGAGAGGGAATGCACAAAGTGAGAACATCTCATTTCCAGCACCCTTTATGTCAACACTGATCTACGGGCTCATAACAATTTGCTCATTATAATGTAAATTTACTCCCTCCTTCCTTCCAAAAGGAGATGTTTCATTTTGGGAAGAGGGAACAAATTGTGTTTTATTGCGCTTTCAAAATGTTCTCCAATTAGGAAAGCAAACAAAAACTACTACATAATTGTGATGCAAAGCTGTATTTTAATGAAGGATATTTACTTGTCACTAACAAAGGCACTTTGATATAACGCTCTGAGGAAGATAAAGCCTGGGGATAGGTTGTTCTTCATACCTTTGACCCAGCTGTCAGGTGGGGTTGGTCTATGCAAACTCACTGAACTCAGCAGTTGGGCTGATTTGCATCGAAAGGAACAGATTCTGCTTAGAAGATGCAAAGCCTCCAAGACTCTGACCTCCAGATCTCACAGCCTCTAGATCTGCAGCTCACAAGGTTTCCAGAACACGCTCTGGATCTGTCGGTGCACTTGGCAACACGGTGAAGCTTTGCTCTGGCTGGCCCCACGCCAGTCCTGAGCTCAGCCTTCTTCCCCAACCTGGCAGACAGGAGTGATGACAAAGCACATTGCCACAACAAAGAGACCCTACAGTAGCAGTAATGCACTAATTACAGCTGATTTGCTGTTGCCCATTGCTAGAACACAAGTACTAATTTTTCTGATGTACCCCTATTATGTCCTTAGAATAACATAAGCTCTGACCATCTGGTCACTTGCTTCAAAGAGGATGCAGTGAGTTGGAAAAGGTAAAGAAAAGGTAGCAAAGCCAGTTAAAGGTACAAACAACTTCTGTGTAAGGAATCGTTATGAGGGATGACAGCTCAGCTAGAAAAACCACTTTGTGCACTAAACTGTACTTGGCTGGTGGTGCTTTCTCCATGTGCCAACCTCAGGCTTCAGTCCTTCCTTGGGGACCCACGGAGAAATGTGGAGCCAAGGCAGACCCCAAATACTGCCAAGGGGATGGTGAAGCACAGGGCTCCCATGAAAATGCTCGTCTGCAGCCCGTCTCACCCGGGGCAGCCGCAATGTGGAGTGTCTGACAGTCCCTTCCTCCCTGCACCACACCGAATGGTTCCTGAGGAGGCACTGCACTGCAGCTCCCCTTGTGCCCAGCTTTGGATCAAGTGCTGCTGGAGGCTTCCAGTCCCAGTGTCCTACAGACAAAAGCTCTGTTCTGCCTTCCAGACTGGCAACGCTCTTGGTTTTGGGCATTGATTAATTACAAACGCAGTGCTCTTGTTTGGGTGCGAAATACATTTGTACTTCAAACAATAAAAATCATTCATGCCCTTCTGGAAGAACTCTTCCTGCTACTAAAACCATATCTCTACATTGTTCTGAAACCAGAACTGAACCCTAAAATCATTTAGAACCTCAGAAATAGTAATATTTTACTGGCTTGGTTTTTTTTTTTTAATTTTTATTTTTAGGACACAGACCCCACTCTGGAGAATTGGGTAGTTAAAATGAATTATCTTGTATGGAAATCTGTTCCTGTAAAATTTCCAAATGTACATAAAGTTATGGGCTTGCTAAAGGCTGTAGCCATAAAGTGTCAAAAGCAGGAATCTGGTAAAAAAAAAAAAAAAAAATTTTACTGGAGTCTCCACATCTCCACACTGAGCTAAATATATAAACTTAAAAGCAAAATTCTTGCATTAAGTGAAGCTCAGTTGTGTTAGATATAAGTAAGCAACTTGCTTTCTCTCATCTGCAAGGACCTTTGCATACCTGTGCCACTATGTAAATCCCAAGGCAGCAAAGCCACTGCTGTGAATACAGTACAAAATCCATCTCCTAATCTGAACTGCTGGATAAATTTAAAACAGTGCAGGCATGTTGAAGCAATCTAATTTGTTACTGTATTTCTTCAGAAGACAGAACTAGACAAGATTAATTTGCTGGGTTGATGGCTCCAAATTACTTGGGGTAAAAGGAACAAAACCTGTACTTGTCAAAAGACAGTTTGACAATTTATATTTCATAGGAGCCTAACAGAAATCACAGCCATGATTACCTTCTCTGTACAATGGATTTTGAGTGAAGCCTTGCCAAGACCACACTGCTTTATGTGTCCAAACAGCTGGAAACAGTGACAGCTTTGGAGCAGAACACCACCACCACTCCTCACTGATGGGTCCTTTGTAGGCACATTAAACATTTAACTTTTCTTCGGGAAAATTAATTTACTAATTATGTAAGGTTCCGTTACCGAATACTCTGAGTTTAGCCTGCCAGTACGGAATGTTTCTGGAGCAGTCTAGCAGCTTCAATGCTAATAAAATAGCATTGTAACAGAAGTCCCAAACTCCCCAGCTCCCCAGCACATCGAGCTGGGACATCCCCACTGACAAGGGGCACGGTTTGCTCGCTCCCAGCGACTCCTTTCCATTGGCTCCAAAGGCTGCTGTGCTCACCTACAGCTGAACAAGGACAGAGACAGATCAAACCCTCTCCTCTCTGCTCCAGCACCTCTTCCTCTCACACTGAACACGCTGGGAGAGGAGCAGGATTTGGACAGTTGCTTCCAATTACTTTAGACTTCCTTGCAAATAATTCGGATGTGGTAACTTCCGCAATTTAAAAAATGGTTGCACTGCCTAACTATAAGTAAAGCATCCACCTTCAAAGATAAACCCAGTTATTTCTTGTTCCATTTAAAAACATAATCTTGCATGGATTGAAGAAATTCTGTTTATCGTAACTGCATAGCGAAGCCTGAGACCATTCCTGATGGCACAGATGAAATAATATATCAAAGAAAGAAAGCAAGAAAAGCTTTGATCAATAGGGAAATGGTTTTTATACACATTAGAACCAATTTAAAGAATTCTCTAGGATCAATTTAGATAGACAGAAATGCTTCTCAGCATTTATTACCTGTGGAGGGAATATTGATCCCATCCATTGATTTCTCCCATGCATGTAGAGCAGCATCTGGTTTTGTTGTGTGGGGTTTTTTCCAAAGAAAGATGCCCCAAAGTGGAAAGTATCAAGAAACTACTTATATTTTAAGGACTTACACTAATGGTTCAACCAATGTCATTACTCAGAACTTTTAAACGCTGTTCAACAGTAGCCAGAATGTAATTTAGCTTAATTCTGGAACATGATTGTTAGTCAATGAAAAATATTTTAAGGAAAGCGTGTGTTTTTGAACCTTACTAACCAAAGGGTATGGATTCCTTATATAACACATTGCATCAAACATATTTTGTTTCCTGTTCCCTTTTTCAAAGGAATGTCTCTTCATGATAATGTTATCAATTGCACAGCCCTAATGGATTCCATTCCCTCTGAATTAAGGTCTTTTGTCATTACTGGAGCTGCAACCATTTGTATCATCATGAGGATCCCTCAACCTGGAGTTTCCTAGGAACTGGGCACCTCTCAGGTGAGCTGTGAAAGGTAAAAATACCCAGTCCTGCCTTGAGTAATCTGGCTAACACTTAGGGTGCTTGCCTGAATAAGAGTAAATAGAATGTTTACAGGTGCTGCAAACTATGATTGCAGTGGCTGGAGAGAAAACTCTTCATTACTGTCACAGTAAGCAGCATGTTATTTACCAGGCAGCTGCTTTCACCATACAAGAGATGGTAGACAATTTTTTTTGTACTATAAACAGCTTTCAACAAATGTAACAATTACTTCTCATACACTATGTTTTGCTTAGGAATGCACTTTTTACACATTATTACAAGTCCTCCATTCTTAAATGTGAGTAAAACCTCCTAAATATCCTTCCCTTGGAAATAATGGTGACCCCCTCCTCCCTTTGCCTTCACACTCTGTTTATCTGGATCTTTCACAGGAGAGGTCATAGAAGAATAATCTTGAGCAGTTTGTAATTCACTTGCAGCAATTCTCTAAATATTCCCAGTAATGGAGGCCAAAAGGCAAGCTGGGAAAGAGAGAAGACATCCAAGAATCTGCTGATACAGGTGTTTAATACACTGGTCCCAAAATAAAATCCTTTTGTCATTCTCTCTAGTGACTTTTTTTCCCCTTTCTCAGAAGTATTTAAATAGACATAGATTTGGCAAAGTGATTTGGGGAAAATTAGCTCATCTCAGTGTGCACTTAAGCTTGTGACTCACCTTATGCATGTGGAGCCACTCAATCCAGTGCAAGCACGTGCTCAGATGACAGCAGGATCAGGGCATCACAAACAGAACCAGCACTGCAACAATGACTTGCAGCACAAGGTCTTAGCACGAGCAAAATCCCTTTTGTTTGGCTTTCTGCAGGACACCAACAGCCAGGCCTCTTAAACAGAAGGGCAGCTTTTTAGGCTGAGTTATGGGCATGGGAGGCAGGCTTCCTAGACCCAAGTATTATAAAAGGGTAATAACAGGAAAGTGCAGAGAAGTTTCTCAGACAAATTATTCAACAGACATTTACAAAGGTGCAAAGAGATTCCCCTGGAACACAGAAAAAACCTCAAATTACCCAGGCAACGTGTTAGCAGAAATTCAATTCACATCTTTAAAAATCTGCAGGCAGAGATTTAGCCTGGATGATAAATGAGTGTGGAGCAGGATGTGGCCCAATGCATTTCCCTCAGAAGAGTAACGCTTGGCTGATGGAAAAAGAGGACTTCCCTTAACTTCTTACTCTGTGGGAACTGTGACCTAGATGAGGGGGCATTATTCCTGGAGCTTAAACAGATCTCAGAACTCGACAAATCCTTTTTCAAGCAAGAAATCACCAGAAAGTTACTCAGAGCAAAGAAAGCATTTATCTGATAGAAGAAAATCCTTTATATAAAAGAACTTAAAGCCCTTTTATAGGGATTTCGAGACCCAGACCATTACTGCAAAGCTCCCTTTCAGCTGGACTTGAGCTTGTTTATATTACATTTTAGTTGGCCTTTTTGGTAGCATTTTGGATTTTTAAAGTAGTTTCCAAACAAAGCAAAAAGTATTAAAGCAGAAACTTCTGGAGCAGAGTCTTCAAGATGTCAAAACCTTTCTGAATGTGTTAATGAGGCATGTTGAATATATTAAAAAATAATATATTGAGAATAAAAGGAAAATACCTTCTGTCTAGGACTGGATTTTTAAAAAGAAAATGTCTGTCAAAGAAGAATATTTTATGCTTTTAATGGGAAGGCACTTGTCTAGCTTTCAGTGTTACCTAGAATACCTCTATGTGGGCACATGTGTAGGTCTCTGTTTCCAAGTGAATCTACCTTGAGGAAAAAATCTGATGAGGCAGGACCAAGTCAATCTGGCAAAAATCCTTGGATTGCTACTGAGAGCAGGGCCTCGGTCCCACTGAGTGTTCACAAATTAAAAATCCCCAAAAGCTGCATTTGTTTTTTAAATCACCACCAAAAGGGGAGGTGTTGAGTGCCACTGCACCACCAGGGAGCTGCCTGGAGCCCCAGCAGGGCTGAGAAACTCCCGAGCAGGTGAGATCAGTGCTGCTGCTGCTGCAGTTGTGTTTGTGCTGCCCAGGGCAACAACATGACAAAAATGTCACATTTTAAGAAAGCAACAGAGTAAAAGAGGAAAGATCAGTATCATCTGATGCTCTTCAAACAGGAATAAATCACCATAAAATTATCCGCAGGAGTTGCCAAGCTGAAGCTCTGCTTGCAAAGAAACTTTCTGAAAGACTTTTTATGTGATGGCAAATGCTCCAGAGCATGGTTATGCTTCACATTCAGATCTTGCTCTGAAGAACAAGCTTTTCTCTTATGTTAAACTTACTTATTGGCAGCTGCATGTCAAGGGCTGTACTGCATCTAACACTATCTCCATAACCCATTAGCTGTTTTCTTGGTGTTTCAAGAGTTGTACTTATGTTAAATAAAAATTTTCATTAAGAAAAATAATACTTACTGATGGGTTAAGTGAGAAAAACTAAGTCACAGCAAAATTTCTGTCACCACAAATTGAGAATTATTCTAGTTGCTGCTACAAGTGAGGTCCCTGAATACAGATTTGGGTGCAAAAACATGCTTTCCTCTGAAGTTCCTCCTGCAGCTGTATTTATTTTAGGCATTGGTATGTCTCATTTTTAAGAATTCAGTGAAGTCGAGCAGTGTATAAAGAGATGAACAATTCCAGGTATGCAGGAACATAGCTCTGACGAATGGAAACACTGTTTGAAAAGCACTCAGAGAATAGAAGATAACCTTTGTATTAATGCTCTGCTCCTTCTCCTTTCCCCAGCCCTCCTTTGAGATGCCTGCAGTCATTCAGTCAGAGCCTCCCTGATCCTCCTTCCCTTCTCGAGCCATAAGATGGATATGCTCGTGTTACAGAAGATGAGACTGGGATGTGAGCACTGATTTATTTTTCCCTTGGACAGCATATGCATCATCCTTTCCATTAACTCCAGAGGAATGCCCAGATGTGTCATCGCTTTTTGACACGGAGTGGGATTCAGCTCCTCCAACCTTCACTGCACCCGGCTCCTTCTGCAGCTCCCAGGGAGAAAACTCCCTGTGCACAGGCACACACATCCTCCCTGAGACAGCTCTGCCTGCTGACTACAGAGGGACCTCCACAGCTCCTTCTCAGACAGCCGAGCCAGGGGGATACCAAATCCCATGCACAACTTCCAAACAGGCATTTCAAAGACATTTCCAAAGGAAATTCCCTAATTTGCGCTGCTGGCAGAAAGGTGTAAACCAGAGTTTCTGTAAATACACCTAGGCACCTGTATCCATCTCCAGGGGTTTAAATGCCATTGAAAGTCAGACTTACATAGGCAATGACCTCTATTAAACCCAAGTCTTAATCATTTGGTGCAACTCTCATGCTGTGGCAGCAATCCATAATTTCAGTAGCATTTGGTAGCAAAGCAGATCGTGTGCATCGTCAACATTTTGTAACCCTATTAACGCTGAGATAATGGACTTGTCTCTGCTATATTTCTAAGCTTATTGGAATGGACTGTAATTAGCACTTTCCTTTTTTCACACAAATCTCTCGACCCCCAGAGCTGGTTCTTACACCACAGCTAATAACCACTGCAAGTAATCAAAGCCTGAGATGGAGGTGGACACAGACCTGGAAGCCAAAATTCAGTTTACTTCCAGAGTTTAAGCAGAAGTCATGAAAACTACCACTTCAGAGAAAAAGCACATTTGAGGAAAAGTAGTATTTATTTTGCTTTGCCTCATAATGTTCTGTTCAAGCGTTCTACCTCTGCATGTGCTCCTTAAAGAGAGGTTCAGTGTCCTTATGAGCCCAGACCAGAGCAGCTCTGAGTAAATACTATGGACTTCTAATGGTTTTTGCACTCATCAGTCTTTCCCAGCAAATAAGATCAGGAAACACTTCTGTTTTGTCCTTAAGCTTAGTTTCTTGTTATCATCATTATTTCAAGCTTAGAGGATGATCTGATGTTTGTGGATTCTGGTTCTGTCAAGCCAAGTCCTTTGCTACACGATGCTCCCGGGAGATGGAGGCTCCTGTGGCGCTGGTTAAAGCCCTGCTGAAGGGGCTGGGAAAGCCAGGCTTGGCTTGTGCCATGTCTGCCTCCAGCTTAGCCTGAGGTTACCCTCCTGACTGTGCTGTGTCCCATCTGTTGTAGCTGTCTGGGCATCTTCTATGGTGACTGGAAAGAGATGAGTGGGATAAAATGTGCCCTGCACGTCCCCACTCTCTGTTCGCTCCATGGCTAGCTTGAACAAATGATCTCATTTTCAGGTGGTCAAATAGATGGCCTCAATGCCATCCTTATCTTAGACTTCAGCTCTCCCAGCTCTTAAGCTGGGTTTTTTGTCTGTTTGTAAAACTTCAGGATAAAAAAAAATTGAAGATTTTAAATCTTAATCAATGCAGCCTTCAGATGTTGCCTACACTATCACAATAACACAAGTGAAACAGCATTACAGAATGACTTTTATCTTTCTTCTGCATTACAAGCAAATAATATTTCACTATGGTAGTAAAACCAGACAGACAGGCACACACACAGGAAGACTCTGAAAACAAACAAAAAAAAAACAGGAGTAGAAAACCGGGCTTAACAAAATTTTCTCCAAGTCAAAGCTCCAAGAGTCTACCTTTAACATAAGCATGTTACTGTCAACAGTGGCATCTCTGTTCAGCTTGTTCTCTTAACTAAACATTCCTATTACTGTCGTTCCTCGGGTTGTCATATTCACTGCCTTGACAGCACAAACACTGTGCTGGAGAATCTGTCAGAGAGGCCAGCTGATTTCCTACATCTTCTGACACTTGCAGCTCTTTAATACCAGGCTGTCAGAACACCTGAGAGAAAGGCGGGTGCTTCCCTGTTGGGGCTGTTCCTGTGACTACCATCACACACACTTTCATCATTAGCCTTATACCACTGTGAAATCCTCACTTTTATGCCCTTGCAGTCCCCTGCCAGAAAATGCTGCTGGCATAAATCTATGGTAGAGGTTAGCTGGCTCACTTACCCACGGAGTTCTATAAGTGAAATGAAGCCTTTGTGTTTTACAAAGATTACAGAGTGTTTTCTTAAACTTTCTGCTGTGACTTTTTTTTTTTTTTTGGAGAGGGGAGCTGTAGTAGGTGTAACAATTACTCAGTGACAGGCGTAGGTGAAACTCAGCTGCTTAAAATAAACCCCTCTGTGCCAGGACCCTTTTGTCTTTAGGTGTACTTATGGAGCAGATGAGCTCGGTGGGCAGTGAGTTTCTGTAATGCAAAACTCCTTTGATTCAATATTAAAATGAAATGGAGAGAAGAAGAACAAGAGCAAATCAGACCAGAACAGTCCCTGGCCATTAATTGTGTATGGCACTCCCTTCACAGAGAGGAGGGCATCTGTAATCCTCCTCCTGCTCTGCTCTTGTCCCCCAGTGACAGTGAACAAACTAATTCCTGGGCAAATAATTATGCTGGGATAGGCCTTTTTGAATCTCTCCTGTTCTATCATTCCACTTGGACACAAAGAAAAAGAATTTGAAGTTGTAAAAAAAGATTTTATAGCCCCCAGATCAGGGTGCTGCCCTGAGATGTAGCAGTCCTACTACCAAGTGCAGTTGATCCCACAGTGTGCCAGGGTGCCACAGAAGCCACACAGTGCATGGATTTAGGGAACCCCATTCCAAGAACAAAGAGTGTGATAAGCAAAGCACATGCTTTCAGGTGCTGAGAGTCAGGTAAGCCACCAGGAGCCACAGATGAATGTTTATGTAGCTTTAAGTGACTGTATTGATGCTCCAAGAGTTTCTGCTAATAGAGAGGAGAACAAAAATTTAGTTCTTTAGTGCTTTAATTGCCAAGGAACATTTGCTGCAGGAACCTAATAACTTTCTTATGAGAGAATCCATGAACACCCCACAAGGGCATTACTGGAGAATCAGCAGAGCTGTGGCTGAGGCAGGACAGGTTTGGAGATCAGTTCCAATAAGTGCCTTGCTCCCTGACAGCACAGTTCATTTGATTTCCTGGGGCCTCAGCTCCCCATCTGCAATAGAACCTGAATCATCTCTTTGTCGAGCTCATCTCCTTAGGCCGACCAGGGCAGGAACTCCACAGCTCATCCAGTGGAGCCTCTGGGCATTTTTAACAAAATCACAAACAATCACAGAGTGGGTTGGGTTGGAAGGGACCTTAGAGGTGATGTAAGGCAGCAGCAGATCTCCTGGCTCTGTGTGCATGCCAGGTACTGAGTGGAGCTTGGGGGATGACACACAGCCTCACCCCTCTGGGCTGCCAGATCCCCCTCGCCTGTCCTCAAGTGATGGCTGAGCAGGGGCTGGCTGCTCCTGCTGCCTGCCATGGATGCTGCTGTCAGGGTAACAAATGCTGTCTGTCATCACAGCATTTATGACACTAATGCTCAACCACTGGCCAGCATCCAACAAAAATCTATGGTGAGGTAATGGGACGTAGCTAGAGAGTGTTGAAAAGGAATCCCCAGCTAATATAGCTCTGATGGTTTGGAGTGTACACAGAATATCTTGTAGTACTACAGCTAAGTGATAGTTAAATAAACAACAGAGGTAATTGTAGGGTACTTTAGATGCTTTGCAGATTTATGGTGCTTTGAAGGCAGCTCCTTGCAGTGCTCCCTGCCAAGGTTTTCAGCGGGGTTAACGCTTTTGACTCCCGTGCTTTAAGTGTCTGAAAGATATGAATTGTGTTTCACTCGCTGTCCTGGACTGACTGGAACATTGCTGCTTTTATTCACACCAAAAAAAAATTTTAATTCTTTATGGATTATCATCCCTTGCCTGAGAAGCCAGCATAGGTCAAGTCTGAATGAGTTTGTCTCAGAGCTTGCAGACTGGCTGCTCTTTCAAGCCTAAGCCCATGATGTGGAACCGTTTCCAAAATGAAAATGTCCTACTAGACCCAAGTAGTTTCTCATATATTAGATTCAGATATAAAATCTAACTGTGAACCCCTTGAACTGTGTTCCTTTTTCTTGAACTTGCCATTTGCAATACTCCTGATTGCTTAGGCATGCTCTTTCCTGTGCTCCCAGAGCCAGTTACACAAGAAAATACTGAGGTAGGGCTTTGTAAGTCCAATCCACACCTTTCCTAGAACTGCATAAGCATGGGTAGTTTGAATTATTTTCATTTAAATCCAGGTTTCCAAAGCAACCCTGTCAAATAGAGTCATCCACCTTTGTCATTTGCTGGATGACTCTGGCTAATATTTAGGCTGTCATGGTCTCCAAAAGAAGGAAGACTGCAGTCTCCTCTACCACTGTATTATCTTTTCTCACTGCTTTTATATTTTGGCAAACCTGCAGTGATAGGAGGTAATTCTAGTGGGTGAGACCTGAGAAGAACTGAATGCAAATCCCAATGCATAGCTTTCATCTCTAAATATGTAATTTTCTGCAACCTCCCTGTCTCCTACTGATTTACCCAGAAAAGCTGGTGAATACTTTGCTGTTCTCCCTTTCTTATGCTGTGCTCTAAAAGCTCTTTTCCTTCTCCAGCAATGATTTTCCTTCTGCTTGTACTGAAGCTCAGCACCCACCTGCAGACGTGGTTCTCAGTCTACCCTGGTTCTTCTGTGTCCTTATCCACATCAGTCCAGTTCTTTACTGCACACTCCTTATTTTCACTTTCTCACCTCTGCCTCAGGTGGTGCCATTGCAAGCCATCCATCCATGCTTCCATCAGGATAACACATCTCCTTCCCCCAGTTCCAGCTCCACACGAAAGCTGCTCTTCTCCTGACACATTTCTGACCTGAACCATTGGCTTGCACTTTTTTTTTGGTGAGTTACATATTCTTTTGATGATTTCCAAATAAAATATTTGTCATTTAGCTTTCTAACCAGCATATCAACACAACCAAGCTACTGTAACTCCTAGGGTACTAAATCACCTGCATGACTATTCTGATGAGTCAAAAAATGATGGGATAGAAAATCACTTACAAATTCCAGCCTCCACGCAAATTTTAAATGCCTCCTGTATTATTCTTAATTAGGAAACTGCTTATTAATATTGTCCTGACATAGTGATGTGAGGAATTATAGGAATTAACCTGAGCTATTACAATGCACAAATTTTGCTGTCAGAACAGAAGTCTTAGGGCAGAATCCCAGGATCTTATTTTGTGTACAAGGAGGCTGTGGGTTAGTTTGTGTTCCTCCACACTGGGAGAGCTTTTGTTTTAAATATGATCCTGTACTCCCATGGTTCTATTACTATGGATACAGATCTCTTTCATCTGGATTCTCCAGGTGAATGGATGATTCCCCAATACTGTTAATGTTTGTTATGAACTTTTAATAACCTCCATAATTCAATTAATCTGACATTTTCATTAGACAATTGTGTCTATTCTTTCTTTCCATTGTAAGTGAGTCCAGATCTGCTGCCTTCGAGTTAAAGCTGCAAACTGATGCAGCTTCAATAAATTACATTTATTTTAAAATGGGGCTCCCATCTGGTTCTAGATTTTCTCTAAAGCTGGAAATGCTCCATTGAGTTTCTGATTGCAGCAACTACTGAAGGGAAAAACCAGGCTCTACTTTCACATCCAAACTCTCTCTGAGTCCTATCTATCTATATATCTATCTATTTATCTATCTATCTACATCTCCAAAGGTTTGATTCAGATTCAGCCCCTGATTTTTTATGCAGTATTAACACATTTGGCAGGGAGTTGGTTTGGTTTCACGGGAGCTTTAGCAACATAACCAAAGCAACCATGCCAGGCTGCATAAATGGAATTTCAACAAGTACTTCTGAACTGAACCTCTTCCCCAAATTGTTTTTCTGTAATTGAAAAATGTCTTTCAAATGGAACCACTTAGCATAGCTCTGAACTCTATCCAGGATGGTCATAAACTGCTGCTCACAGGCTAAGGGCCAAGATTTTAACATCAGATATAAATGCAGTAGCAGATGCCAATACTGCCAACACCAGAATCTGGCCTGATGAGCTCCATTTTAAAGGGTTCGTTTCTTTGTTCTCATTTCTGCTTGTAAAATCAAGGAGTGCAATGAAAGCAGAGCTCAGATGAAACATTCTGTGGGAAATTCACCATGAAAACTCTCTCCCACCCTGGTCTGCCTCAATCTTATCACAACCCAAACAGCTTCTGATGGAGCCTTCTCCAGACTCCCATATTCTTTATGAGCAATAAGCAGGTTAGGAACCTCAGTATCAGCTTCCACTCTTTTCATCAAAACATCCCAGATTTACATATTTACACCACTTCTTCCCTGACATCTGTAGTGAATCACCTTTAACTTCTCACTGCACCCTTTTTGTTGGTCTCCATTCCCCAGCTACACCAATTCAAACTTCTTTCTCCAAAGACATCTTATTCCTTTAGGTTTTTTATCCCCTCCATTCCACCTGCTTAGCTTTCAATGTCTCATTTCCTGCTTCACCCAGCAGTCTTTACAGCCAAAATTTCCACAACTCAAATATTGATGATTTCTCCAAAAACACAGAAGACTTGAATGAGATCAATTGAAAGCACTGATATCAAATCTCCTCAATCAGAAAGCTGCTCAGCAGAGTTCCTTCTGCTTCAGCAAAGGCCCCTGCTCTGTGATGTTCTCCATGCTTTTGGTAAAGGCTGTTGAGAGAACAGCCTTTCACAGGACTTGCTGCAAATTCTGACACCTGAAGAGGCACAGACACTGCAGTGGCTTCACAGATAGAG
Organism: Climacteris rufus; assembly: GCA_013398175.1. Lineage (NCBI taxonomy): Eukaryota > Metazoa > Chordata > Aves > Passeriformes > Climacteridae > Climacteris > Climacteris rufus. The sequence goes on from VZRZ01000597.1 coordinate 68,063, forward strand.
ATGTGTCAGCAATAATATAATAATAATGCCTCTTCTTTTGTATCAACCTGGGATGCTTGGCTTGCCCCAACATCTCTGTAAGGCAGCAGCTGTGCCACCACCTCTACCTTCACTCCATCCTCATCATCAGAGCACAGCTCAGGCTTCCAGAATTCCTGAGGGCACCAAAGTCTCAGCTTCTGCTGAAGGTGGTTTCAGTTTGGCATCCAGCCCTCAATCGTATTTCTGGTTGGTAGCCCTGGAGCACTAAGAGCTGCCTCAATTCCATTGCACAAAATGAAAGATGAAGCACTGGCCTGGCCACAGACAGCAAACACACCAAGGACTTTGGTGCCTTGCAGCTGGTAACCAAGTAGCAAAGAAATGGAAGTTTCAAAAAGGGATCCAGCCTAAGGAAAATCCTAGCTTCTGTATCTACAGCTGTTCCTGAGCTAGTATGTCTGGGATAACAAGGATGAGAATTCCAGCAGACAGATGATAATGACTAGAAATAATTTGCTATTATCTGTTTATCTATCCCTACTGGTGGAGTAGTTTGTTTCATATAATTTTGGTTTTGCAGCACAATAAATAATGGGAAAATTACTGATTAAATCTGAGGTCTCAAAGACATGAAGCATTTGTAATAACTAGTATGAGAAAATCATTTGACTCTTAGAATCTACTGATTAACATATAATTCATGTGATTCTTTTTATTGTTAGAAATACAGTTTAATTTAAAGATAATCTTCTAATCCACTGTATTAAAAAGCAATTATGGTAAGAGTGCATTAACTAAGAATCAGTTGCACATTCCAGAGACACAACAGATCCAGGGCTTTATTAGAACACACTTATGTGGAGGTGGCTGAACAACTGGGGAGGGCATCAGTTAATCCACTTAATTATTTAATGCAACAGGATTTAATTTGCTAATGAAATTCACCAAGTTGTTGGATATTGAAAACAGGCTGGCTGAGGCACACCCACCACAGCACTCGAGGATACTCCTCCCTTTGCAGACACTGGGGGGTGAGGTGGTTGTGTGCAGCATCAGCACTGAGAAAGGCTTCCCAGAAACATTAAAAGTGGAATTTGGCAAATTTGGAAACTGAGATGCAGGAGGAAGAAGCATCTGTAATCAAGCCATCCTGTCCACAACACCACAAAGCCCCTCCAGGCGTCTCTGGCCTGTATGGGATACACTGATACATTTAAGGAAAGGTGGAATCCTTAAGTGTAAAGTTTTAGACAGAAGGGCAGAAACTGCTCTCAATTAAAAAAATCAGGAAAAAAGAAAAAGACAAGCCCACACAGACTGAACTCCATTGTTGAGGATGCTAAAGGGAGATTCTACTTAAAAATTAAAATCACATTTTCCCTTAGTACCCAAATATCAATAATTCAAATACTTAAGTCAGCGAAAATGGTAGAGTATTGGATCTGCATGAACAGAAGAAGTCAATGGCACATTCAGGATTAGAACTTGAATCTGTTTCTCAGAACATCTCCTTTTGAAATTCTCTTTGTGCTACACGGATCAGTTCCCATCACTCCAGCCGCCTCAATAGGATGTGTGGAGTAAAACTTTAATTCCCCTGAAAGACCCAGGCATATTACAAATTATTAGTATCCTCCACTGCCTGTATGTGAAATTCATACACCTATTTGTCTTCTGCACAACTGTATTTCAATCTTAATTTCATTGGTAACTTGCATGGTATTTGGATTAATTATTAAATGAAAATGAACATGATTACACATGGCAAAGATGAAAAGCTTACCAATGGAGAAGCAGAATTCCCTTGTTGAGGGAATTGTAGTCACTGCCTCTCTGAGTGTATCATGAGTCTACACATGCTCAGCTGAAGTTCTTCACTTATATCTCAGGTAAAAGCTGTCCCCTCTTTGCTGTCTTCAAGCTGCAAGCTTTAGGTGCTCTGAAAACAGATTATGGCTCATGTAGCTTTATATTATTTATTGATATTGGCTGTATGTTGCTAATCTGCTCTATGCAAAGAGAGAAGCTTCCTTGTTTCAAAGTCAGATTTATCCGGAGAACTGATTCCAGGTTGTTTAAAAGTCTGGCCTAGGTTTGAAATATGACTATAATTAAAAGAAATCCAGTCTGAGTAGAGATTTGTTGATATATATTAATGATTGTTTCTTAAATTTCAGCTCACTGCAAAGACAAGTATAGAAACCTGAAACCATCTCAGACTAACCTGGTTTTAATTGGACTTGCTCTTTCACTTGTGAAAAAACAAAATATGGGCAATATTAAAAGAATAAACCATGATAAACTGAGTTGAGGCTACACAGGAGCTGGGCAGGAAACAGCAAGAAGAGAGGCAGGAATGCAAAGGGAGCAATCCCACAGAGGATGAAAGCAGCTATTTTTTTTCTTGGTGGATGCCTCACAACATTGTGGCTATGAGCACTGTTGACAATAAAAGATGTCAAAAAAATTAAGCAAGTAAGCAAGGGGAAAAAAGAGAAAGAGTAGTTCATGATAAGCATTTGTAGCAGACCAGAGGAACGACTAGATTAAAACAACCAGGTGGGAATTGGAGGGGGAACAGGGCAAACTCTGTGTGGGTGGGCTCAAAACGGACCCCAAGTTCTTGGTGCAATCTGTTCTGCTGTCTCTGGGACTCACTGGGTTGGGAGCAGGGTTGGTGAAAATAGGAATATCATTTCTTACTGATTTTGTATTTTCAATGGTGGGTGTAACTGCTGTCCATTGTATGAGCACCTCGCCTATGTCCCCCCTTTCTTCCCTCTTTTCTCCCTCTGTCCACCATCACAGAGAAGATTTGGAGTGAGCAGCAGCAGAAGAGAAATTCCAGAACGTCTGAGCCATGGGGTGGTGGGAGACACTGAAACCTTTCTGGTTCATGGCTCAAACAATCAGCCACTTGCAGAAGCAGCAGCTGCTTTGCTGAGGATGTGCCTGGGAACAGCCCAGGGAATGTGCCACAGAGAAAGGAAATAGAAAGATCCAAGTGACAGCCACTGGAATGACCCACAGGGACAGGGGACTGGGAATCCTCCAGAGACAATGGGTAATTCCCACTGCCTTGCATTTCTGGAGTGGCATGAGCATTACTGCTGATAGGTGTGAGGTGTTAGAGAAGTGGCTGAGCAGAATTTCCAGAGTTTGGAAGAACAGCTTCCCAAGTAGGCACAATTATATCCTGAGATGAACTGTGCACGGGTTTGCCATATGTTCTTGCCATCACTTCACGAGTCAGCATTCCTGTCTCCCATCGCTTCTGTGATTTCAAGACAAAACAAAGCCAAGACAATGTTGTGAGCACATCTGACTTGCTTAAAGAACAAAGATTTTCTCATGCCGTTTGTATGTGAGCGAACTCGAGCTGCATTTCTACACCTCGTTTGCACAGTCTGGGACCAGTCTGGGGGTTTTTGAGTGAGAGTCATTCATTTAGCAGGAACAGGCAATTCACTGAGCAGCTGAACTGCTCAGGCAAAGTCCCTGCACTAGCAAGGCTTTTGCTTCTCTTATGCTCATGCAGCTTATCTGTTACTCTTTGAAATGCACACGAGTCTTTCACTGCATTCTCACCTAAGGCTGGATTCCAAAATTTTGACATCAGAGGCAAATACCAGGATCGAGTCCTCAAAGTCATCTCCCTCGGTTCTCCCTACTGTTAAGCTCCAGGTTTCTGGTTTTAGAAGCTGAAGGAGAATAAATATGTGTTTTGTATTTGATTTATTTCTATGTTATTAAATCTTGTTTGTGCTTCACCCAGGTACAAGCAACAATGTGAACTTATTTCATGCCACAATGGATCATGTCATCAAAAGTCATTATTCCCACTGGAAATACTGCAGTGGCTTAAAGGCTTGGGAGCATATGATACTCCTGACTCCAGATTCTGTGATGAGAATGAAATTCACAGTAAGTTGGTAATTACATCTGGTCCTATCTGTGAAGATACAGGTGCTCAGAGACAGCATGTCAATTCTCTGTGTTTATATTTTTGCAAGATAGGAGAAATTCAATTTTATTCTGCTTTTTCCCAGTGACTCTCTGCAACTATGTATCAGCAGAACTTTTTTCACTTTTTATTTTAACGATAAATTGCTTGGTGCACTATCAAGGATACTTAGCATTTAAGAATAGAACCTATTAGTCTGTCACTCTTCCAGAGACACAGACCTTCAAGAGTCTGAAGAAGCAGTCTTTATGTGACAGTATAATAAGGATGTCAGGCCCCCTCCCTCCTCCCCCAATCTTCTCGAGCGACATTCTCCCCAGCAGGGAAAATTAATACACTTCAAAAGTTACAACGTGCCAGAAAACACACATCAGCCATCAGCCTGATTTTCTAAAAAGAAACAGTGTGGAAACCACATTCTTAATCAACTTTCATAAACCAGCTCTCTTCCTTTTGTTAAATAAAATAAAGTAAAATATATTAAAAAAATGTTTCATAATGCATTCGGTGTGTAGCATTAGATCTGCTAGTGAAGTGTGGAATATTTTTCTTCTTATGTTATTAAATTTCAAAGACACACTCCTTAGGGCTTGTCTTAAGTCTGTCATCTGTGCTGCAAGTAAAGACTCTTAACAGCTGGACAGCTCCATCCCTACTCTGGGATGCCACCAGCAAATCCATCCACATGGCAGCCCCTCTCCTTGGCTTTCCTTGGCTGTTTGCTGCCTGCTCAGCTCACCCTCTGAGAGGTGTCTGTGTCACCCAGCAGGAGGGGATGCACACTCTGGGGTCCCTCACATGGGCTTGGTCACAGCCAGGACTGGACAGTGCCTCACAGAGGGTGGGAAACAGAGAAAAAACCAGGGAATTTCACTCAGACAAAATAATAAAAGGAGGGAGAAAAAGGGAACAAACACAGAGAAAAGGGAGATGAATATAAATAAGAGGAAGATGACAAAGGATTAAGGAATATGAATCAAGAAAATATTATGTCAACGGCAAAAGCAAACATGCTAGAAAAATAAATTCAGATAAGAGGAAACAATATGAAACAAACCCTGCAGGTGCAACTATAAAACAAGAAGCAAGGTATGATTATTGATGTTCTCTTCCCTGCCAGTACCTGTTATACCTTTTCTCTAGGGGTGTGCAGAGAGCTGTATACGAGGTGCTGCCCATCAGTGGGAAACCAGACAAACAGGAGTTCAGGGGGAAAAGTGTACCACTTTGTGAAGGTGGGAGGCTTCACTTTCTGCTACTTCTAACAACCTCAGTAGAAGTTCAAGGTACAGAGCAAGCTGAAAACAGATGTCCTCGACAATGATTCATGGCAATAAAAAGGGAACATATGCAAAGCCCCTTAATGTTTGTGTCACTGACCTGCCTGTGGTCAGGGAAATACTAAGAAACTACCCAGCAAATCAGCTCCCTCATTAGCATCAGGCACCAGGAGAAACAAAAATGAGTCAGGAAATCCATAGCAATTCAAGAGTCCTGAATTATATCCAGGACATGCCAGGAAAGAGCTGAGCCCACGTTGTGAGTCTTGCAAGTGAAATGGGAAGGCCTAGAATGGTGTTAAAATAAATAAATCTGAGCTTACAATGTCCCAGAGCCAACCCAGCAGAACAAGACGACTGCAGCATCCTCTAAGGACTTTGAAATCCCACTGACTGCGTGTACAGATGTCACTGATCCATATTCCAGAAGAACTGATCAGTCCCAGGGAAAGCAAACCCTGGCCTTGCACCGTGTTTGCTGCTGAGGAGGCAACTGGTGGTCGGTACTTTACAGCACTGCAGTTTCCTGATTAGCTCCCTCAGAAATAAAGCAAGCAGAGATGACAGATGATGATGTCCCTATCACTGTGCAATGGTTTTTGCTACTCAAATCATGTTATTTTCTGTTTAGAGGAGGCAGCGTGGTTATATCATTAAAGGAATTGCTGACAGCTTCTGCTATTAATGGTCCCCAATGTGCCTCCTGCCATCTGTGATGGGCAAACGACAGAAGCAGGCAATGACTGGCTTTCTGAACTACACTTCATGAAAAGGCAGATTTTTTTGAAGCACGGATCTGTTTCTTAGTGGCCCTTAAGAAAGCTCTTGATATGAGTCATCTGCTTTGTAAAATGTGGTGATTTCACAGGGAAGAGCCACGGATTTAAGGAGTAAAGATACAGTTTGCACTTATGAATGTATTTTCATTCTAAGCAAGTTTGGTGGGAATTGCCTCTGCTGTCAGGACAGCAAACCAGAACGAGGGGGTGTGGTAACCTGACTGGGAGGCAATGCTGTGTCAGCTTGTGATGGGCTACAGTCTCTGTTCATTTGCTATAACTGCAGTTATGGGGGGCACTGCTGGGGTTAAACACTTTGATTAATTTAATTTTCTTTTGCAATTTCCATGTGTTTTTTTTCCCTAGAAAGCTATGCTAGTCAACCATGTTGGGACTAAGATGGCAGTTCCAGATTTCTTGCATCAGCTGTTCAAAAATTTCAAAAAATCACCTTGAAAAACAGGAAAGCTGCAAAATGGCTTAGTTGGTTTCTTTTTTTTTTTTAAATCAACAGAACCCAACTGACTTGGTGCTTCATGATTGCTTTGAGCATTTCTGCAAGCACAATGGAAAGGAAAAACCCATGCAAGACTGAATTTCACTGACTGGTCAAGTGCCAGCCAAGGTGGCTTTGCTGGCAGGCAGTTAGATCTCCAATTTATCCAACATAATGAACACATATTCCCTTTTTATTCTAAACTGAACTTATAATCTATTTCTGAATAGAAAAGTTTCTCAGTCCTCTAATATATAGTCCACTAAATACACAGACCTTATAAAGCTTTATAAGGGTCGTAATGAGGTTCTGGTCACACTAAAAATTGTGTCTTTATTGAAACTTTCAGGTGCAGCATTGCAAACTGGCATCTGGATTTGCATCTGCTTTGGCTGTTCTCAGAATGAGCATTTACAAACTTGCTCTGGAATAGAAATAGATGAATGTCAAACTTTTCTTAAATAAAAAGAAAGGGAGAATGAAGAAAGTTGTCCATTTTTTCCCCTTCTCAAGTAAACAATGCAAATAGAAGTATTCTTCTCTGCTTATGATGGAGGGATAAAAATATCATTTTAGGGTCAAGTACAGGACACAAAAGTGAAGTGCTGATGTTGCAGGAAATCCTGCCATCAGTTGCAGCAGCCAGCACGGAAAAGACAGACCTTTCCTTGAATTACATTATGCTCTTCATTTCTCAAAGCAAAGTTAGGGTGGTAAGACTTGCTCTGAAAAACCCTCTGAGCTGTAAACAGTTTGTGGACTGAGATACACTCTGACCCAGGAAAGAGCACAAAACAAGGTGGGTGAGGGGGAGGAAAGGCAGCAGAGCTGCAAATGTTGCCTGAAACAAGCTCAATCTACAGTTCTACCACAGCATTTGCATACCATGTTATTTTCATCATGAGTAATTACTGAGAAACAAAAGCAACTCATGGCAGGATAAGAACGGTAATAAAGAAATCAGTAAAACCATCAGGTGATGTCTATTAACACCAGATTTAAGAGGGTCATTCTTTAAATCTTAATATTACCAGCATAAAACATAATTTAATGCAACAGAGCCCAGCTTTTATTTAGGCAGTTACCCTACTGGATTAATATTGTAGTAAAAAAAAAAAAAAAAAAAAAAAGGTAAGGTCAATATCTGTATTCAACATTTCTAGTGCCTTATGAATTTAACAGTGCTCATGCTCAGCCCATCCTGGGGGAGTGGGGGAATATTTGGGCTGGATCTTTGATGTCAGGATCTGATCCTAGAATCCCAGAAGGGTTTGGGTTGGAAGGGACATTAAAGCCCATCCCTTTCCACCCCCTGCCATGGGCAGGAACACCTCCCACTGGGCCAGGTTGCTCCAAGCCCCGTCCAACCTGGCAGCAGGATAAGATGTCTCATGTACAAAAAGGATCCCTGAGCTTGCAACCTCATCCCAGGCACTCAGTGATGAGAAGATGTCATCCCATCCCATGTCCCTGTGCAGAGACATCAGCACACTTCTGATTTTCAGCAGTGTCAAACCAGGGTAGTTAAGGAGGAGAATCCCCCCGATCCCTCTCTCGTGTGTGTCTCTGCTCTCCTCTGGAGCCTCAGACATGAACCACAAAGCCATGGGTTTCCTCCCAAGGGAGAAAAGGCAAAGTGCTGCTGCACAGCCAGGGCTTTGCCATTGGATCCTCCTTACAACCACCAGGAACGGCAGAGGAGATAAGGGAAGGGAGGGATCAAGTTCGTGCATATTCGCAGTGATTTACATGGAGTAACTTTGTATCTGAGCAGAAAGCTGGCTGCAGATTTCAGGGAAATTTCGGGGGAAAATTCACCCAACCCAAAACGTGCTCACAGTTCTCATCTCAGGGCCCTTTTGCATGCAAAATTCCCATTAACTCGTGCATTTGCAACAGACAGGATTCTACACATTTTGCCTGGCATCCTCAATGTATATTCATGCAGATACCAGAATAAACACCTGTCAGTCACTGCATACTGCTCTGTGAGGACACCTCAAAACCACAACCCCAATCCCCTATTAAAGATGATATTTGAAGTTCTGTGTCCACACTGGGTGAGTGGGAGGTTTCCCAGGGAATTTTGAACTACTTCTACCTCCAGGGAGATAGGGGATGGGTCTAGATGATATTTAAGGTCCCTTCCAACCCAAACCCATTCTGTGATTCCAGGATCCAGCCATCCATCCAAATATGAAAGGGGAGAGCTGGGTTTGTGATAGCTGCAGATTGGAGAGGCTGTGCAAGAGCTGTCACTCCTGAGGGATTTATGTGACAGCTGCTGCAGTCACTGACAGGATCTACAGCCCTGGGCACGGATGGAAGTGCCTTTCCTTTCTGCTGGGGCACTGCAGAGACCTGTCAGGTGCTACAAAGCCTCTGCAGGAAGCTGCCAGACAAGGATTGTTTCTTATCCAAATGGGCAAAAACCCCACGTGGAGACAGAGAGAAAAACACGTCCTGGGAAGAGACGTACAGGGTAAATAATTGAGAAAGCACAATGCTGAGAAAACAAAGCTTTGGAGAAAGTAGCAGTGTGCTCATTGGAATGAGCAATGTGACATTTGAAAGACCCAGGAATTTTGTAGGAGCAGTCAAGGCAGGCATGCTGTTTAAGGGATTTCAGCCCTCGTGCTTTAGGCTGTAAGGCAGTGGCACCTGCTTGAGGCTGGCCAGAACCACGCTCCCCCTGGCACATTAGTGCTGAATTGTCCATTATAGGGGTTTTAAACCATTTCCTGAAGCATCTGCTCTTGGCTCCTGTCAAAGGCAAGGTACCTTTGCAGCTCCAGATGAACCATTGCTCTGATGTGTTATGACAATTTCTCTATTCCTAAAAATGTCTAGATTAAACTCCATTTTCATTTCAGCTAAATGGCTCACTCTACAGAAACAGCTCCCAGAAATACTTAGTGGAAAAAAGAGAGGACAGTAACCTGAATATCTTGCCACTGCAATAATTCAAATATAACACCAAGGGCTTTGCCTAGAAATTATTTTAATCAGCATTGCATTATGCAGGCCATAGGTATGCCCAGCCAATTGACAACCCATCAGAGCGGATGCAGGAGATCAGTGTGATGCCTGTTTAGTTACTCTGAGGGCCCACTGTGACAAACCCTCTGGAAGGTGAACCTGGATTGCAACAGTCCTTGAAAGGGAAGAAAACATTAACTAAAAAGCTGGGATGAATTTAGCAAGGCTGACAGTGCCAAAAGAGTTCCTTGCAAGAACAATGAAAAATTATCCCTGGGGTTTAAGCTAAAAAAGGGCACTCAATGATTTCCAAAAAAGTGGAAACTCTTTTGATTTTAAATCCTTGTAAAGCAAAGTCAAGTTGAAGCTGTCACCGTAATCTGAACGGAAATTTCATTTCAAATCCTTCACAGCCTGTAATGTTCTGACTTTAAAGGTTAAACAAGCAGTAGAAGCACAAGTTTATTAACCCTTGTCTTCCCCTCTCCCAAACCCCAGACCAACTAAACAGAAACCAGCTAAACTAGCTGGAGGCCAAATTTAACTTCGTAGTGACAGCTGCTGGAAACATCGATGGAGGAGAAGGAAGAGCAGGAAACCAGGAACTCTACCAAACTTAAAAAGGATGTCTTGGAAGATTTCATTTATCTTAAACTCCTGCTGTCAGCTGCTTCATAAAAGAGAGAGAAAGAGAAGGAAAAGTTCTCATTGGAGCACTTGAACATACACAAACATAAGGAAAATGTCTCGTTCCTTTTTGCCATTCTGATCTGTCAGAATGAACAATTCCCAATTCAAATCAATCTCCTCCTCCTACTTTATCAAAATCCCTTGTTTTACAACATGCTGTCTAAGATCATTTACAGCTCTCCCAAGTCCTTTTGTTCCCCTGCAAAATCTGGAAGGTGCAACTCTTCCCTCCAGAAGAGGGAGGACTCATGCTAATTAAATTGATCTCTCTTTAGGAAGGGGGAATGTTCTTCTGTACTGGTGTTTTCATTACAGCATTACAAGCTCTCCTCTTCTACACAAAGCAAGAAACACAAATGACCTTTTCTGTGTACGTGTGAATTGCCAGGCAGCAGCGATAAAGATCCACAGGTTTGGAGGGACACACAGGACGTACAGAGAGGCAGGAAGAAATATTTCACTGTAACATAAACAAGGGTGGAAAAATTCTCAGTATGTGAATGTTTTTTGAGCTCCCAGTGAAGGAATGGCTTCCAAGAAGCTATCCCTAAGTGCAAAGTTAAGCATCACCGTATCAATTTAGACCTATTATTGCTCTGGGTTTATTATTTCCTTCCCTGACAGCTGCCACTCTCTCTCAGTGCAGCCACTCACTGATATGCAGCCCATCTCTTGATTTACAGCATCCCTACATTTGTGTCACACAGAGCTGAATGACTGCCTGGCAAAATCCTGGAGATCTGATGACTTCACATTTACTCTCAACCTAACCCACTTCCCTCCTCTGCAGAGGAAAGGCCACACAATCAGAGGAACGTCACAAAACTACTGCTCTTCTCTCCTGAGGAAGGAAGGAAGCTTTTCTCAGAGAGCTGAGGGTCGACATGGCATCAACCCAAGGCAGATCCCCTGCTCAAGGAGATTCACGGGTTTGTCATCAATAAAGAAAGGCAAAATGACGTGCTCTGGTCTGAATCTTTCCCTAAGGAATGCACCAGGAATCCCTGCAGAAACAGGAATGACCTCTGCAATATACCTTAATTTTGGGCAAGAAAATGCAGGGTGGTTGTGCATGATCCAGTTTGCTGAAGCTGCTTGTCTAAAGCTCTAAAGCACCTTCAGTGTCCAAGTCTAACATAAAATGAACAACCAGAAACCACAGCACCACAGAAGAGCCAACAGCATAGAAACACTTCCCAGAAGACTTCAGTACCCTCCATTCCAGCTGAGAACTCTGAGAAATATGTTTTTTAAGCTGGCTAACGCTGGAAAATCCAATCCTAAGGAATGAAAGTGTTGATATATGATGTCTCAGAAAGGTTTCAGGTTCAAAACTAAACTTTTGAGGACATTTGTGTTGGGACAGGAGACAATGTGACACATGGCAGAGTGAAGCACTCCACTCTTGTTGTAGACATCCAACAAGAGGCAAGAGGCAGAAGACATAATTATCAACACCAGCTTGGTAATTCAGGAAAAAAACTTCAAAGGGAATCCCAATATTTTAAGCTCCACTAAGAATATGTTGGCAACTTCATCACATCAAGCCTCTAAGATCCTGTAATATATCCATAGTTAAGTCCCATGCTTGCTACAGCACTGAGGGTTTGTGTGTCTGTAACAATTTGTAATTAGAGAGTTTTTGTATAGAACAGAGATTTTCTGGATTTTGTGACCAAGCTGACCAGAACAGTAGTGGGGGTAAGAGAAGGGAGTACAATTTCCACAAAGTGACAAGGAGGAAAAGCAAAGTCACCAGTTATAGTCTGAACTAAAGGAGCAATCACAGGGCCCTGGAGGCAACAGAGAAGTCTCAGGATGTGTCAGGAGGCCTGGAGCCCTGGGAGCATCTGTCCAGTGCTTTCCTCTCATGTGAACCTCTGCTCCAAAATGTCCTTCTGCTGGAGGAACTCATCTGTCACTGAGGACACCCCTTCACTGGTATTGCTGCAAAAACATTTCCATTACAAACACAAACCCAACAGCCAAATGCCAAAAAAAGGGTTATTTACATCACAAGAAGCAATTCCACACCATTTGAAATTTTCTGTCTGCATTTTGTCTCATGTCCTGGAATTGAAGCTGTTAAATTAGGTTAGAATCCTGTCCATTGACTGCAGAACTACTCATAATTTAATCTCCCTAATAACATTAAGAGTGCAGTAGGATCCTTCCAAACTAAGGGTAGGATGATCTATTAGCATTTCAAGTGTGTTCTCATGCAGGGTGACTGATAATAATACAAACAAATTCTATAAAGTATGAATAGTTTCAATACATTATTTACTGAAACCTGAAAATAGAACCACTGCCTCAACAAAGGTACAGTTTAGGCTTTTTAGGAGACTTCTGCAGAATTTATTAGAGATGAAATTAAAAATATTATACAAAGAAATACAAGCTCTTGGGAACACACTCTTCTGAAACAGAAGGACACAACTCTTCCAAAGTAATTTTGCAGTGCCTTTTTTTGGTGCACTCTTTGTAAGGATCTTGCATAAGTAATAAAAACAGAACAACTTTTTCTGCCTTTTAAGATGTTTCTATGCCAGACTAACCCCACAGGTGAAGCCATGTGCATTTAAAAGGCTGAGGGTTGGAATCCCTGTGCACAAGTAAATATTAAAGAACAGTGAAAATGAGTCAGGACTTAGGATGAGATATAGGTAGAAGTTTTTTAATTAGTTGTGTCCAAGAGTTATGGCCCATCAAGAAAAAAATAAACAGAAGAGCACCATATGGTTAGTTTTGGGAGGAGGACTAGAACACAGGTTTTACTTTTCATGTGGTGTCAAACATTCATCATTAAAGTACACAAAAAGGTCTGTCCAGAAAACAAAGTCCACAGCTCCACTTCAAGATGGAAATTACATATGTGTAGCATTTTTCCATAAATTACTCCTAAAATGTTTGAAACAGTAATTCACCTCCCTTTTTCATCTATTTCTGTCTCCTTTTAATATCTTAGTTATCTTAGCAATAGTTGTTTTTTTAACCCAGGCTAAGACAGAGTCCAGGACTGATGAACTGAAGAAGTGTTTGTGGCTTTGCTGGCAGCCCTTGGGCCCCACTGAGGGTAGCAGGGGATGAGCAGGCAGTCAGGAGTGATAGCCCTTCTCTTACAACCTCCAGTTTTCTTGACAGACAAAACACCTCACAGAGTTGTAAGATAAAGGTCTGAGATGATTTTTGAGGCCACAAAGACTCTGAAAGTCATTTTTAGATTCTTTATAATGGCATAAAAAAGGGACAGTAGCAATACCAGTGCTATAAAATGACTTTGTGAAGAATCTCTCCTGATCTTCACACTCCAGACTCTCTGTCACAAGCACAAGTCTAATGTTTTCATTCATCATCTCAGCCTAGATAAAAATGATCCATTTTTTGAGGAGCTTATTGTCTTTGGATTACTTCTTCTAAACACAGAACCTTATCTATTCAAGGTGGATGCCTGGCTCAACCATGACCTTGTCAATCTCATTAAGTCTCGAATGAATTTTCTCAAATTTTCTTATCAATCAAGGTAATTGCTTCTTGCAGGAAATCCAATCTTCTGTTAACCACACCATTACCTGGTGATCGAAGTCCTCAAACTCTGTGTAAGCTGGAATCACTCAAATCACCCAAGAGAACAGAGAAGCCTAAATTCATAAAAATCTCCACAGGTCATTTCCATTTCAGCAACTGTTCCACAGTTTGTCAAGTACCTTGAAACATTTCTAAGAATTAAAAATACTTTCACGTCACAGTTTTACATCAGGCTTTAGAGTCATGAAAGATGACACTATCCTTGCAAAGGCTGTGTAACATGAGAATAAAAGAAGAAAAAAAAATCTCTGGTAGAAGAGGATTTTTAGCAGGGATCTGAAGACTGAAGTAGATAAAAACCTAAGAATGTAAGAAAAGTCACAGAGCTGGGGCAAAAGGCCCTTTAAAAAAGCCTCCCTGCCTGGGAGAGAGTGTCAGAACAGGGATGCAGTGATCCCTCCTCGGAGCAGCTCCCTGAGCAGCAGCAGCTTCCCTGAGCCAGGGCAGCCCTGCTACATTTAACAGCTCACACTGGATTTCTCTGCTGTGATTCCACCCTGCAGATTTGAACCTACAGAAGCTTTTAGCACATGCAGCATCTCCATCTCTATTTTAGCCACGAGTGGCTTGGATGCCATGCTAATTCAGGCCACAGATGAAACACTTAACTTTGAAATACAGCCATGTAATTAAGAAGAAAGGTTTGGGGAGGGCTGAAAGCAAGTAAGGAAACTTGCTGTTGTGTTGATACAGATCATAGACAGATTTACCAAGAGGTGCCCTACTTTCAGAGACACTGCACGTGTTCTTCTCCTACCCACACCACAGCTCTTGTGCTGAGGACATTGGTGTGGTATGCTAATAATTCTAAGCTTTTATGAATCAAAAATATTTATTTGACAGGCAAAAATAGATTAGTGTTTCCCATACCAATTAAAAATTTACATTTTATTTATAGCTCTGATCTTTATTTTCAGTATTTGAGAAGATAATATATTAATATAGAGATTTGTTTTATCCTCTCTTCAAATGATCTAGGCAGGCATCCTTGTCCTACTAAGTTGGTGGGAATGCCATCATCACCTTCAGTGCAGCCAAGATATCTGCTACTGGTGTGTGAATCTATTTCAGGTCCCTGAACAAAATCAGTAAACTCCTTCTCATGTACAAATCTCATGTGACTAAACACAAAAACAAATGTACGCTTTAAGTAAATCCCATAACAATTTAGCTTTATGTATATATGGACTTTGTACAAACTTTCATGTAAGAAAACATGTAATTCAGCCAGCCACATGTGTGAATGCCTCCCAGTTCACCCAGTAAACAGTGACACAAATGCTGGGTGCACTAATGCTCTCTGTGGAGGAACAATTCACACTCATTCACAAAACTGCTGGGAAATACTGAGTTACAACACTGAGCTGCCAGGGAGACACTTCCAGAGGATGTGTGTGTGAAGCACTGCCTGGAGCCATCTCCGAAGGATCAGGCATTTACATGCTGAGCAAAGGTATCCACAGCCTGCAGACAACGTGGGCTTTCACTGGTTTGGGAGAATTACAACCCTGAGACTTCTGGAAAAGACTCAGAACAGACCTAAGGCAGATCTAGGAGCTGAGGCAGATTGAGGAGCTAAGGCAGACCTGGGAGATAAAGCAGAACGGGAGATAGGGAGGATGTGGGAGCTGAGACAGACCTGGGAGCTAAGGTAGGTCTGGGAGCTGAGGCAGATTGAGGAGCTAAGGCAGACCTGGGAGATAAAGCAGAATGGGAGATAGGGAGGATGTGGGAGCTGAGACAGACCTGGGAGCTGAGGTAGGTCTGGGAGCTGAGGCAGATTGAGGAGCTAAGGCAGACCTGGGAGATAAAGCAGAATGGGAGATAGGGAGGATGTGGGAGCTGAGACAGACCTGGGAGCTGAGGTAGGTCTGGGAGCTAAGGTAGGTCTGGGAGCTGAGGCAGGTCTGGGAGCTGAGGCAGATTGAGGAGCTAAGGCAGATCTGGGAGATTAAGCAGAATGGGAGAAAGGGTGGATCTGAGAGCTAACACAGATTTGGGAGCTGAGGCAGACTGCTCAATGTGAGAAGGGAAGGTATTTTCCCTCTTGCCAGGCCCATCTGGCACTGCACTTGTCCGGTGACCAGGGCCACTCCACCCCACCAGTGGGACCTTGGCACAGGCAGATGCAGACCCCAGCCCTGCTCTGGAAAGCTGCTGCACTGTGATTACAGCCAGAGCTGTGGTATTCCCTTCCCCTTCCCCCACAGTGGCTATGGCTGAAACACAATAATGACTTTCATGAAGGCTTTTGTAGACAGATCACCGAGGAGAACAGAAGCTCCGTTATCACCTGAGAATTGCTGCTCTGTGCCCGAGGACGCAGGAACAAGGAAATGACTGTGATTGTACCTTACAGTTCACCTTAGACAAACACGAGGAACACGAGGAACCCAAGGACAGAAAGGAGACACACCAGCGAGTGACACAGAGTCGCCAGCCACTTTCTTTTCCCTTTTACCTGACCTAAATCTTTTCCTTTTATATCTCTTGCTCTGGTCTCATAAGGAAAATAAATGCTGGAATTCTGGATAGCCTGCACTTGCACAATGACTATATTTAAACCTGAAAAAGATTTCGGTCTGACTGCAAAATTTCAAGACGTGTTTTGAATTAAAAATAAGACAAAAGCAACTACAAGGTTTTCAGCTTTTCAGAGGAAGAATTCAGTGCCCATCCAAGGCAGGAAAGGAAGGTTTTCCACTTGCAAACTCCAAGGCAGCTCTGCAGAACCTGGAGAGTCCTTGCAGGATTCATTCTAATACTATTAACTATGAAGAGCCTATCACTGCCAACAAACTAAACCAAAGGTAAACAGCAGATGGAAAACATCTGAATAAAGATCCCAAAATGCAATAAAGCAGCAGCTTCTCTTTCATGTGCAAGGAAAGATGCGATGGGTGCATTAGTGCCCTGAAGAAGGCTGCAGAAATGAGTGTCAGACTCAAAACTGTTCAGAAAGAGATTCACAAATTACTGTTACACAGAAGATACTCACAAAATGAGCTCCATCCTCCTCTCCCTTCTGTCTGTCACTGGAAGGGAGAGCTGGGCTCTCCTGGGCACAAGCCAGAGCAGTCTGAGCTCGGGGCTTTGGATGGCATCCAGCAAAACCCCTCTCCCTCCATCAGCCTAAAAAGGGATAGAAGAGAGCCTGGCCTCCCAAACCCAGCTTAGCTTATGGAATAGAAGCCTATAAAAGCTCCTTCTGGGGATACTTAATCCATTCTGACAGGCATCTCACATGCCTGCAATAATGACAGGATCTCAAGAAATTACATTATTATACAGTGAGAGCTTTATTTTATCGTTTTTTATTAGCCCAGTCTAAGTGCTGGTATCCCCCCCAGGCACCTCAATCATTGATCAGGTTCTATTCAGCACCACAGTGTATTTTTTATAGTTGAGAGTAAGATCCCAATAAACTGTCACAACACTTCTGACATTCAAGATTAGTTTGTTAATATCTTAATTTTTTCAAAACTCCGATAGTGTGTTTACAGATGCAGGATTCAGCCTTTGCTTTAATTATTGATGAACGCTATTGCTACTTTTGTGTCTCATGTTTTTGGATGATAGACAGAAGTCAAGCATTAAAAATACTCACTTGAAATTTCCTTTTTCTAATGCTTAATGTTCCTTGTCTGGAGGCATGGAATTACCTGTAAAGCTAAATCCAAGGTAAAAATAAATATAAAATTATTGCTAAATAAATGATTGCTTCTTTGTTGCTCATGCATCATATAATTAATACCATGATGTGATCTAACATACTAAGGAAATAAGAATTTGCCATCATCAAGCTGAAAGAAATTTGTTTATTAGTTTACTGTGATTCAATTTATGAGAATGTGCTTCACTGATCTTTGCAAAAGAACTTTAATTGGAAATGAATATCACAATCTATTTACCACACCACTAAACCCAGTCTGCTACAGTTCATTTAAACTACACCTGCTACTTAATTTTCCAATAAGAGAAAAACTTTGAATTAATACAATAAGGAGCAGTTAGAAAGTAGGCCCAGGCTGCTGTTTCAATCAGGGTGTTCCTCGTGAGCCTTTATGAAATTCTGTGTGCAGCTGTGTGCAGAGTTTACCTCAGAGACTGGATCCAGAACTGCACTTTGATTGCTGCTTTCAACATGCAAAGTCGTTGCCTGAAAGATCTAAAATCCTTACCCAGCGTGCACATTTAAAAATATTTCCACCATTGGGACCATGGATGCTCCTGCCCTAAAACAAGGGCAAAAAGGCCAAACCAGCCTTTCCCATCTGGGTGATCTCTGCAGAGTTAAAGTGAGGAGCAGCACCATGGAGAGGTGAATCAAGGAAGGAGACAGTGGGACATCCTCATGTCCCCATTCCTACACTGAAGGAAGAGTCAGATCACTCCTGAAGGCCCTGGAGTCCCTGGAAGATGTATGATTTGTGATCCCTTCCTGAGGACACACACCATATGTGCCACCTCTGGGGAGCAAGGGCTCCCTTTTGGGTGGCTGAGGAGGGCTGAAGAATGACCTGGGTCCCGGTGATCCCACTGCCAGGGAATGCAGGACAGCAGCCCCTCCTGCCTAGAAAAGGGAGAAAAGCCTTGCCAGAGCATGTGGCTCAAGGCAGATCTTCACAGAGCCCCCCAGGGCTCAGGTCAGCAGAAACCCCTAACTGCGCTAGGACTGGGAGGTTTTTCCCCCAAATCATCATCACATGAGCAGCCCCCCATCCCCTTCCCCACTACTCAGTCATTTCTGTGCAATTCACTCTTGATTTAGTGAAGTTTCTCAACAGTGAGCTTACTAAAAATAAACAGAACTCTTCCTGATGTAATATGGTTATCCTGATTAAAGAACAGGACTGCAGTGCAACACTGTAGTCTCCTTCATAAAGCCTTTCCCATTTTAACACAACAACTAATTAATAGGGTTCTTTTAACATGATTACCCTTTGTGTAATATTTTAAGAGACTCTGAAAAATGAGTTATTTCACAGGTTATAGTCATATCATTATAATTTTTTATTAAAGATGTTTTGTGGGGTCAGCTTCTGACCCTGCATTTTGGAAAAATGGAAGGCATTAACTACTGCAGAGTTATCAACGATTTATCACATGAAGAAAACCTGGTATTGCACAGCCTCAGTGGGAGCTTTGCCCTCTGGCTACTCAGACTGCCTCTGACACAATTATTTTTTTCCTCTAGAAACACTGATTTGCCAAGATTGAAACTGCTCTCCCAAATGAAGAGATTTCAGGTGATCTTCCAAACCTGCAAAAATGTTCTAAAATATTTAGAAATTACTAGAATGTTCCCTCTGATGCCTTCGGAATGAGAAATCTCAAAGGGAGGTTTGCATAAAACCGCTTTTCATTTTGAAATACAATTTCATATTTATTTCCAGAAAGGTGAACTATAAAATGAAAAAGAATGAAGATTTTAAGGAGATACTTTGAAAATACCAAAAAGTAAATATTTTCATTGGCCCCATGATTTCCCCCCTGCTCTCTGCTGTTTGCAGACTGTCAGATGACCTTTTCCCTCAAGCAGGGATACCCTGGCAGTGCCCAAGGCCAGGTTGGACGGGGCTTGGAGCACCTGGGACAGTGGGAGGTGTCCCTGCCCATGGCAGGGGTGGCACTGCAGGGGCTTTAAGGTCCCTTCCAAGCCAAACCATTCTGGGGTTCTGTGATACTCTTACAGGAAGGGATGGATGGTTTCCACTTAGGCTTGGCCTCTATCCTGTGGCTTTTCAGGGAGTGCAGAGAGGGCAGCAGTGCTGCCAGCACAGACCCTGGGCGGGCTGGGATGTGCTGGGGACAGGGCAGCAGAGCAGTGACGAGCTGTGCCAACGCTCCCCCGCATCAGAGATGAAGGAAAGGCCTTGGCCAGGGCCCATTTCTCCCTGACTTTCTGCATGGGCCTATGAGTTGGGCCGTTACATTACTTTTCCTGCACTTAAATTGTTCCCCACTGGCTTGTGAAAGTATGATTAATATTCTTCGGGAGTCTGTTATTAATTCTTCATTACAGTGTAGTCGCACAAAAGGCAAGGGGAATATTATGTCTGGCTTGTTGCACCTCACCAACCATTTCAATAAATATCTTAAAGAACAGAGGGTGTGTAGAGAATGAAGAGTACCAGGGACTGCTTACATTTTGCACTGCAAAATAGATCACCAATCTGTCTGATTTAATAAAAATATAGTACAGAGCAGACTTAAATCATAGAGTTGCATGTTGAAAGTACAGTATTGTGAATATGCCTTAATATATTCAGCACTGAGACGGATATGTATTATATATGTTATTTATTTTAGCTGCACAAAGGCAAAAAGGTGGCTTTTATATGCTATAGTGTTCTAATAAATATCATGGTTCCAAAACTAACTTATGAACGGCATTAAAAATGAAGTGCACCCACAACACACCACCTGTACATAAAGAATATCCTATGGGGGAAAAAAGAGCAAAGAGAATTCACCAGTGAATAAATACAGCACAGCATAATTACAGGCTCCTGTGTTTTTCAGCCAGGGTACAATCATACAGTTTACTCAAAAGTCTTCTAATAGCCTCTGGGTACATACTGCATTTAGGAGAAAGCTTTCTATTGTGAGCTCTCTCCCCTCCCTGCCTGGCCCTCCACGCTCCTTAAATGTACTTTTGGGAAAAAGTCTGCACTTGAAAGGGGATGGAGTAGATTCCGGGAGAAATAATTGGCTTTTTTGAAGTTCTAATTTTGACCATTCTCCCTTTCTCAGATCTTCCCAAGTCCAAATACCATTGCTGCTCATAGCTATTTTTCAGTTGACTCTGACTGACCTTGGACCATATATGTTTTTGCTAGGTCCCAAATTTATTAATTTATTATCTTTTCCTGGCTATTAAAAAGAGGAAAAATATTAATAATTAATTTAGTCTAAGCTGTTGCCTTACTATTTTTAGTTAAGGCAATTTAGCAAATCAGTCACTTTAAAGACTCTGTACTACCATGGTAATCCAAGCATGTGTGATCACACTTATTTAGTGCCACATGGGCCCACTTCCCCCCATTTTCTTTCTCCTGGCAACATGGGAAGGGCAAGGATACAAAGAACCCATTTTGCAAAGTCCTAATTGTTATTCCCAACTTTCAGGGAGGAATAATTCTGAAGTAATGTGATAGTCCAAGTGCAGCTCTGTGTGTTAATGTCAATTAATTAGGGTTTCAGCTATTCCACCATCAAGCCAGATGAGAGCTGGTCCCGTTAATATTTTCCCTGCAGGTCCCAGATACTCACAAAACTAGTTAGTTTTGGGGGATATGTAAGCATTTCTATACAGTACTTGGACTCTTTATTTTGAGACTTCTCTGACACAGGAAAAAATCATATTGGAAATCCAGTCAGAAAGATCTTTTATAGAGATTATTGACTTTAAAAGGACCCAAATAGAGTATCTTAAATCCATTTGTCATTGATACAAATGGATTTACCTTTTTCTTGCTTTGATCAATGGGAATTTGGTAGTTTGTGAGGGAGTTAAGCTTTCCAAAGCTCTCCAAAGGCAAAAAAAAAAAGAGAAATGCTGCTACAGGTTGTGTTTGTGGAAGCACCAACTGGCAAAAATAAAATGTGACTGATTTTCTAAAGCATGAAATCAAAGCTTGCTTTGTTCAGAGCATTAGCACATTTTCTTTTGACTCTGTATTTACTATAGAAGGTGCACTTTTAAAAAAGGAGAGACAGAATAAAGCTATTTGGAGTGAGATCATGGGGATATTGAATCAAGCCCAGGTTCACCCAGTTAACCACTAACACAGCTTTGTATTAAGACACATTTTAAAGCAGTCTTGGAATGTGAAAAGCAACTGTCTAGATACAAATCAGAAGGAGCTCAGGAACCCTGTTATTTTTTATGAATGCAGGTAGAATGGCTAATCCCAGGTGCAGGACTGGCCGTGGATGGAGCCTTTTGCTCCCCGACAGAAGTGGATTCCAAAGGACACACTCCCTAATGAGAAGTGCTCAGATGAACCCTCCTGAGGTGACAATGAGATGAGAGCTGGTTCTCCAAAGCCCTCTCTCCCTGCCAGCACCTTGGCTCTCCTGAGAGCTCTCAGTCACTCCTTTCTGTCAAGCACTTGCTGTCTCATTTCCCTCCTGCTCATCTTTCACCTGCCTCAGCTCCTCTTTGTTCCCCCAGCAGCGGATTAAACGTTCTTGCCCTCTCCTCAAGACCCGAGCTCATCCCCAAACACGGCCTGCAGCCTTTGGCATCGCTGCAGAGGGATCCTGGCAGGGCTGGGTGCTGCCTGCAGAGGAGGAGCATCACTGAAGTGTTTAGGGATGCACAGCTCCCAGGGCCCAGGGGAGCAGCACGGCCAGTTGAACCAGGACAAGGTGAAACCTTGTTCCACAAGGAACAAGACACCCTGACTTTTCCTTCCAGCCTCTTGCCATCATATTAATTTGCCATGCAAAGTAAAAGATGGACATGGACCACTTCAGAACATGCAAGTATCTCTATTAAATGTCATTTTAAACAAATCTTTAATCTTCATGAGCACATGTGAGAACTCCTCCAGACTCACATCTCACCCCACATGAGCTATCTACAGGTTATATGTCCAGGTTATACTTGGGTTTTCTTGACACAATTTTGGGATGAGGTGAATCATTATTCAGAAAATAGCTCTTTACCTCTCCAGAGACCACACAGGGAGCAACTTCCAGATCATTAGAGTCAGCTGAGATGGAATCTTTCACAGACAGATGAACAAATTGTACGAAGTAGAAAGATTTAATGGAATATTTTGCCTGATTCTCAACTGAAACATTTTAATTGGCTATTGTTTGCAAACTACTGAATTGTTTAAATGTAGTTAAACAATAGAATGTAGTTAAAGAAGCAACTTCTATTTTACTTTGAAGCACTGATGTTAATTTGGTAAATTTTGGAGAAGTCAGATGTAAATTGGAATTGCCTCCACATAAAGACACACCTTTAATGCTATTCTTTCTCACAAGATGCATGATTCATAGGAAAAATTTCTTTTGTAAGCAATAAGCACTTCAGCCTTAAATGACTGATCTTCATACCACAACATAATCTCTTCACATTCAATGTAACAACCAAACCTGGCAGAGAAAAATACTGAGGAAATGTAGTTACAGCTGACATGAAAATATAACAGAGATCCAGCAATATAAAATACGCAATAGGGCTTTGATAAAAGAGTGTGGTGAACACAATTCAAAAATATTCATTCATCAGATAGGTCTGGAAGAGTCTGCAGTGACATTCTGAATTTGGATTAACTGCAGAGGTTTTGATCTGTCTCTTGCTACTTCACCCAGGATACACACTAGAGAAGGTTTTCATATAATTCAAATGAGCACATAGCATAGAGAAAGAGTAAGAACATTCTGATTCAAAAATGAAATCCAAATAGATACAGGAACCATGAAAGTTTGGATTCATATTGCATATTCTGGGGTTGAAAAGATGTAACTTACAGATTCAAAGCAACTGCAGTTACAGCTCACCAACAGGAATATGCTGAATTTGTTACTTTACTCACACTGAATTAACAGCCTTCCTCTACAAAAAGATGCCTCTTAAATCAGTGAGCCTGCTCTTGGAGTAACAACATCACACCCAGTGTTGCTGGTGAGGAGATGGAAACACATCACAGATGTCTGGCAAAGATAATCCCCACTACCTGCAGTGCACAGTGCTGGTCACCCTAATATTGATTCGTGGCTGGATTACAGATGCAGATGACAGATGCATGTCAATGACACATTCCCACAACAGGTCAGAGAGGAATTTGCTTTCTCATGAAATCAAAGTAGCTAAGAAAGCAAGCATTTTTTGCTTGGATTAAACATGAATATGCCTTGACATCTTAAAGATTTACTGCATATTTATTGCAATCAGACTCCCCACACAAACAGAGAGAAGTTCTGGAGGAGGGAACAGCTCTGGCAGGCCAGCCAAAACCACCTCACTCTTTGAGTGTGAGAACACTATGTATCAACTGCAGAGTATTTCCTGAACTCTGAACTCATTGCTGTGGCAATGACCATTCTCCCCTGAGGAACACGTTACAAAGGATCTGCTCTTCTCCTTATTTTTGGGGGGCCAACCATAACCACAGAAGAAATTCTCTGTAGAATCTGGGAAGGTCTTCAGACTGGCATATGGCTCATCAGGAGCCTGGAAGATGTAATGTAGCAGATCCAAACTAGGGGCTGAGTGAGATGAGTCTGATGTGATAATGAAAGCTGCAAGAGCAAGGATGATGTTTTAAGTGAAAGAATTTAAGTGGAAGTATGAATTGACCAATTAAGAATAAATGTAACCTAGAAAGGAAAAGCTTTAGAAACATGAAGTCTTCAAATAGCCTTTCAGTAGAAATAGCTGGGAGCAAAAGGAAAGTTAATTTTTTTTTAAAAAGAGCTTGAAATTTTATGTTTGAGGAATGAAACCATCTGTGATTGCTACACTAAGAATGACACCACAGTATCCGTGGTTTAGGACATCAATTCATTTTAAATGGAGAAATCAGTCCACTACACAAACGTCTGAAGAGTAGAGAACGATGGAGCACAAGAAAGGTCAGTTCCAAGAAGGTGAGGAGCACTCCAGCCTCTTTCACAGGCCAGCTGACCCCAGTGGTTTTCCAGTCCTTCCAGTGGGATGTGAAACCCTCAGTGTGGCATTCAGCTTTTCACTCACACACGTGTTTAGGCCGTTTTCAACGACTGAGAATTGCCAGGCACACCAGGAGTCACTTGCCATCCAACCTTTCTAAAGGTTGGGAAGTTAATAGATCTAACATTTAGAAACATGTTTTACCCTTTGTACATTCCTGTTAACTTCCACAGAGCAGCAACGGGCAAGATTGCTGCAAACTTCCCTCATGTGCTTAATTTATCTGTAGAAAGACTTACAACAACAGGCAATACAAAAACCATTTCAAGCTGGAGAGGGAAAGGGAATGGACACAGACATTATATGAAGAGAAGATGGAAAGGCAAATAGGAAAGGAAAGATGTGAAATATAAATGTTTTGGTAATAAATGCCAGCCTACCTGAATTTGAAGGCAATGAAAAGAAAAAGCAGATTTAAAAAATATGCAAATAACAATATTTTGAATTGCTAAAGATATTGTTTTCTCTTTGCAATACCTGTTTTATCATACACGTTAAAATGTGTGATTTGCTTCATTAATCACACTCATTTCCCTTCCAGAGGTAGGGATATGATCACAACTTATTTCACAGGACTGAGATAAAAAGGTTGAGCTTTTATTTTCTTTCATTTGAATGTTCAGCCTGATTACTGGGAAAAACATTTCCACCCCAAAAAGTTTAAATGTTTTGTATCTGAATGCACAGGCTGCAATAGCCAGCAGCATCTTTTGCCTATCTGTAGCTTCAATTCCAAATTCCCTTTTCTGACTCGGGAGAGATCAGTGATTTATTACTCTACAGGTTACCAAGAATAAAAGATCCTATATTTTTGGGCTTGGAGAGAGCAAAAGCAACTGCAGCATGACTTAAAAGGGGAAGAAGAAGAGCAAAACCCAAGGCAGCACACAGAAATGCTTTTAGTTAAAACAACATTTACTAATGGAGGGATTACTGAGAACTCAAAAAAACCCATTCTGGACAAACTGAACAGAGCCCAAGATGAAGGGTTAGGAATACACAGGGAAATTCCTTACTGAGTGATCAAAGGGAAGGAATGGCAGGTCATTCTAAGAAAGAAACCAAGACAGGTACAGTTCAGCAGTTCTACAGTCTAAATGCTTCCTCCTAAGATGCATTAAGTGAAATTCATTTAATATGAAGAAACCTTTGGAATTCATGGGCAGAATTTGTCTTTGTGCAGCTCCCAAGGAGAAAAGGCAAATGGTATTCCATTGAATAGCAATCAAGAGGAGAAGGGGAAAATTTCCAAAGACAAGAGAAGTCAGTGGAGGACTGCCTGGAAAAGGGGGTTGTTCTTTCTGCAGAAAAGAACTCTGGATAAACAACAGGCAAAGCTTCAAAATATTTTTTCAGTCAATATGTAATATGTTAGTCACTCTGGCCAGAACTGCTTTTACAAAGGCAAACAAGTCCATTGGTATTTATCAGTGAAAGTATTGCTTGGGTATGAAATTACAGAGGATTCATTAAAACTGTGCTCTTGGGCAGGTGTTTTTCCTGAAACCAAGAGGAGACAAGACAAATCTCTAACAAAAAAAAAAAAAA